>CANXYC011002020.1:0-68049 GCA_948193065.1 Aleurites moluccanus | reverse complement strand
GATTAATAACACCTAATTAACAATGATGTTAACTGCTTTATATATATATATATATATATATATATATATATATATATATATATATATAAAGAGAGAGAGAGAGAGAGAGAGCAGCAATCAACAATTGATTCTAGACTGAAGTGCCTCTAGAATTTAGCTTCTCCAACCATTACAATGAGGAATACTTCATCAATTAATCCACTCTTCCAATCCATGAAAGACAGAAAAGCACAAATCCCCAACATGATTCCTCCCCTCAATTTTCTCAATGAAAAGCCAAAATAATATTTTTTTTTTATTGAACCTCTGTCATCTAACAGATAGATACAGTATCAACAAATCATGGGATGCTGGCAAATTATAAAAAAAAAAAAAAACAGATCCACAAGGACATCACAGTGAAAACCAATGCGACAAGAAAATTTTTCAACGCATGGACCTAACATGGACTTGTAATCATGGAAATTCCGAAACATAGCAAATATATTACATGACAAAAAACATAATCAATGATATCTCAGCAACAATAAATCAACTTGACATAAACTCTAAGACACTACAAGTAAAAAATCTTCAACTCAAATTCTTTTGGAATACAATTTTACCAGACTTTTGCATTGTATCCCATTAGCAACATCCAGTAAAATAAGCTCGAGACTTCAAGAAAAAAGTAGCATGCTAACAATAAGAGTGCTAGACATTTAAAGGTTCACACCTTCACATATATTGCAGATTCAAATTCCACCTTCTCACTGTTAAATTTCTCACTTTGTGCCAAACACTTCTCAGCTTCATCCTTCATCCGCTCAAATGATTGGGTCTTGCTGACAACTTCTTCCTGAACATTCATGTTACAATGGCACAGATCAGTAGAACACTATTGTTACAAGTCATACTATTCATACATCTAATTAACATTCACCAAACTGAAATTACTCTGTATAAAAACAAAAGAACCAGAAATTAAAAAACTCACACTTAGCCTAATATTTGCATCCATGAGAAAATCCAAGATTCCTGCTGTAGTCTTCTTACTATCAGGTGATGGCTTGAATTTCCATCGCCATTCTAGTTTAGTCCCTTCCTTTTCAAATGTCCATGACAACTACAAACAAAATCATCATCAAACACCTGAATTTTCACAAAATTTCCAGTTCCTCTCAAACTTAAATTAAGGACTTAACAATTATAAAAATAAAAAAAGGAAGAAAAATGACTAACTCGTTTATGGCCATCACCGGCGTCGGCGAAACCATAGACAGAACCAGGCTGTTGAAACCCTAAGTATTGCTGGGCCAAATGGATGTATTCAGACACCGGCTGGTCCCATTGCGCCGCTCTCTCACTCACATCCTCTTCCTTCGCTATCAATTTAAAAAGGAATAACGAAAATTAGAATATATATTATATATATACACACACACACAAAGAGAAGATGGAGAGAGAAGTGGAGAAGTTGGCGTACCATCGCAGATCCAAGCGTTGAGGCCATCAGTAATGGAGAGGTGAAAGTGAGAATCGAACCATGTGCCTTTGATGAAAATTGGTTCGCCTGGGGCGGTGGCGATTTCAAGCTTTAGGCATGTGTGCCTGGCTGCTGCCGCCTCCGCCTCCTCCGCCGTTGTTGTGTCCATCCGTTTTTCTGAGTTTCTTCTTTGAGAAGCTGCTAAGAACAGTAATATTTGCAAGTTGTATGATTTCTATGAGGGTTGTGTCCATTTTCAGTCCCCTTGTTTTTTACTGTTCCCTAAAATTTTATTTATCTATATTAAATTATTACATTTTATTTTTTATATTAATGATAAAAATAAATTAAAGAGAAATTTATTAATATTGACTTAAAATTAATAATTTTTTATTATAAAAATTACTAAAATTATAAAAAAAAATTCTATTTTTGAGTCCTAAATTTTTAAAATTTTATATATTAAATATCACAATTTTTTTTAAAAAAAATGTAATAATATTTTCATAATTTGTACATTATCATTATATAATTTATTATATATTAAAAATCTTCAATATATATATATAAAAAAAAAAAGAAAATTTAAGGATAGAATACGAAATTAGGAATGAATAAAATTTTATAAGCTATAAACAAATAATGTGAAGATTAAGGTGATGAGAATGCCATTTTTCTTTTTATAAGATCAGGAATGAGGGAGAATGGCTATCTTTGACTTTAGTCTTCCCGCCCTATCTATTCCTCTCCTACCTGACAAATGAAAATTGCTTTTCTTTTCCCTTTTTAAATTCCAGGTGTAATAGTTTGTAGTTTCTAGCCAATTGCTTTATTCCTTTATGAGAGCATTAATCTCGACAGAATGTTCTAGTGCTTGCGGACAGGCAATCTCTAGACTGAAGGTAGAAAGCCCCTGTAGTTGAAGTTTGCCTTCTCATGGAGGTGTTTTCCCTTATATACATTGAATAATATGGTTTTGACATGGCTGCTTATATTAAGAATCCTAGCGTAGTTTTGACTATGTTGAACCAACATTTGACTATGTGCTCTGAGTTCCAATCAAGATTTCAAAAGTGTTTGAGATGCTCATGCTGCGAACTCCCTTTAAACTTGACAAAGGCTCAGTCCAGTTAACTTGACATCTCATGTACTTCAATTCTGGTCTTGCTTTCCTTTTTTCAGGGACGGCTCTGAACCAGAGCTTGCTGCAGTGGCAACTGGTTCTCACATTGATGCTATTCCATATTCTATGAAATATGATGGTGGAGTTGGTGTTTTTGGTGCAATTGAAGCCATCGATGTACTAAAAAGGTTTGCATTATCTGGTTCCTGTGAATATGGCTTTTTGTCATAAGACCTGAAAGATGTTGTACCCGCAATATTGAACCTATTATTTGTGCAGGCATAGATACAATGCTTTGAAAGATTCGAACTCTACAAATATATTGCTGGAAATGTAAATTGTTGATGATCGCTTAGCTTTATTTACATAGATATTTTAAGATGATAATTGTCCCTGATAAACTCTTTGGGTATAGCCAGATGACAACAGGTTGATGTAGAAACATCAATAAAATCCATCTTTCAAACCAAAATTGGAACCAATTATGTCCCAGGTTGGGAGTTATCCACAGCAAATTCACTAATTTCAAACTAGCCACTAAGAGATTAGAAACATTAATCATCCTGAATGAATTAGAGTTATCGCAGGTTGTTCCAGTGCATGATATGGTCATTTATTTTCTTGAAACAATTGTCTAGTCTAAAACATTGTTTTATGTTTGGGCTACATTGTTTGGAGATGAAAACATTAAAATAATTTGCTTGTCCTATAAGTGTGAAATTTTCTAGCGGGTGAAAGTTCATGGTTTCAACAAATGGGAAGCTTTTCTTATGACGATTACGATATTTTCAGGTTAATCTAATTTAGCCCCTAGTTTTGGTCAATGAAGTTATTCTGATTGGGAGTATCTCAGGTCTGGGTTCAAACCTAAAAGGTCACTGGAGGTCATCTTGGTCACCTCAGAAGAGCAGACTCGCTTTGGGATCAATTGCTTGGGAAGGTCAAAACCAGCAAATGGTTACATTTATTTCAGTCACTAAATGCACATACTAGTTGCATCTCTTTTTCAGTTTCCTGTTCTATTTATCTTCTAATCTAAAGGCTTTTAATGTAAATCATTCATGCCAGAACTCTTATGGTTCTTCATGCTTTCTGCTCAATGCGCATCCGCTTATTTGCATGGAGTGAGGCATTTGCAGAAGCTCTGAAGAAAACAGTTAGTCAAAATATATCCTTTCTAGAAGCTCCTAGATCTGCTGGGTATGCAAAAGATCAAGATGATTTGTCAAGTGTTTTCTGAAGGAAGGGAAGTTACTCTGCTTGTATAGAGCTGCATATAAATCAGGGGCCCATTCTGGAGGCAGAAGGTAAGCTACTTTTAATTGGCGATGTTATCCCTCCATAGGCATAAATTCTCTGCCTTTGTTGATTATTTTAACCTTAATTCAGGTTTATCAATTGGCAAAGTAACTGCAATTGCAGCACCTGCAAGCATAAATGTAGATTTTGAAGGCAGTGGTGGCCATGCAGGCGCTGTGTTGATGCCGACTAGGTGATCCTTGCTCTTATACAAATGCTTGTTCGCTAATAGCTTTCTTGCATCTTTAACAACTTGTGCACATTTCTTTTAGTTGCAAAGTTCCTTAGATGTGATTGTTTTCTCCTGGCACAAGAGAAAAATCCATATGCTTGTAAGCGTGCATCCATGAGTGCATTAGTGTATTTTGTATGTGTGTATTTCCATGTGTCTTTCAATGGCAGTTTCGCCAATTTTTATAATTGCTAATTTCTGAAAATTTCATATTTCAGTAACTTGTTTTCATCAACTTGTCTTTGGAAAATGCACAATCTCCTAAATTTATTTTAGATAACTTTTAGTGGATAAGGTGGCAAATCACAAGCGAGTCTTTTTATGATGTTCATTACATAGTCCAACAATATTTTTCAACTCATTTTGTTTTGTTGTCTTATCAAGATAAGATTCTTAGCATTTACATTACATGTATTATTTGGATCAGAAATGATGCTGGATTGGCAGCTGCAGAGTTGGCGCTAGCTAATGAGAAACATGTACTAGAATCTGTGATATTGTTGGTACAGTAGGTGTGGTGTGCCATGTTATCCTCGTACCCAAGCATAAAATATGTTTTTCTATTGCATTTAATGTCTATATAAAGGGTTGAATTGCTGTTTTTTTATTTTTTCTTTTTTTTTTTTAACTACCCTCACTTCTAAATTCTTGTAGATATATGGTTGAAATCAGTACTCCATGTTTTTTCAAGGTATTCTGGAGTTGCATCCTGGAGCAATCAACAGCATTCCAAGCAAATTACACCTAGAAATTGTGATGCTTGTTTCTCTAACTAAATTTTCTGAATGTCATACAGTTTTATACACGAATATTTGCCCTAATCTTTCTCAATGTTTATTGTAGATGGATCATTGAAGCTTATGTTAGGTACACATATAGCATAATCTTCTTTTGTGTATAATGTTTTGTATTCAGGAGATTTTTCTGTGTGTATACTTTCAGAAATAATCAGGTGTGCTAGAAAAATCTGGATCCTAGATTCAAGCTTGTATTCAGGAGATTCAATACATGATATTGATGAAAAAATTTCTGGCCCAACTATTAACCTACAGAAAGTTCAAGTTTTTAGTTAAGATTTTTAGATTTTAATAGGTACCATATCCAATTGCAGTCCAAATAATCTTTACATATCATATCCAAAAACCTGTACGGTGATAATAGAGTGAAATCTTTACCATTTCAGCCAAAAAAATGGCCGACTAGTTGAAATGAAAACTGGCAAGAATTGAATGCAACGGAGACACGTTACCAATCGAGCAAAGTGGTCCAAGATAATTAATAAAAAATAAAATGTCTTTTACTAAATATTAATGATAGGGATAGCCTGCAGACAGAAAAAAAAAAAAAAAAAAGTTAAATAGAGTGACAGTCCATTCTTTATTTATGTCATCATGTTATTAGAAGCCATTTATATCTCTTATCATTAATTATTTTAATTTATTTGATAACATTTATTTTAAAAATTTTAATAAAATTAAAATTTTTTAAAATAACTTAACTTAAAATTTATAATAATTATAATAAATTATTAGATTTTTAAATATCTTTTATATTTAAAAAATTATATCACTTATTTTATTTAAAAATTAAAATTTTTAATTTTATCATATACTACCTAAAGTCATTGACTACTAGCAGCCTCTCCCTTAAACTCATATATATATACATATATACCGTTGAATTTTAAAATCTTATTATTATTATTATAAATTTAAATTTAAATGTTGTCAATTTGGGATACGACTAAGGAGGTGTTTGGTAGAGCGATAGCTAAATGTATGATTAGTATAAGTTTATAGCTGCTTATGAAATTTGCCGATTAAAAAGAAATTTTACTATAATCGGAGTTTTTAGTTGGTCAATCAAATATTATAAATTTTTCCAATTGGCGAGACGCATATTGGCAATCGACAATTAGAAATGTTTAGTTGGCCAACCAAACAGCCCCTAAATGTTACTTCAAAAATTTAACCAACATACCTCAAATTAATTGTCAAGAGCTAAAACTCTATCCTAACCAACTGCTCTTCCAAATAGGTTCTGTGTGTATATCGGGAAAACCAGAGATAACATATGACGATGATGAAGGTCACCAATCATGGCCGTTAGCACCTACTATCTTGGGACATGGGACCCGTCTTGATGATCAATTAATAATCATGCACTTCATATTGAAGATGATGGCAATGATGGAAGTGAGGCGGAGAGAGTAATGTAGTGTCCAATTATATATATATTTATAAATACCCTATTCTATTAATATAACCTAGATGTGAAAGTAAAACTAGCAAACCAAATGAAATGAATAGTTTTATAGTTATTTAATTTGATTTTAATTTAAAAATAATTAAATTGATGATTTGATTCAATTTATAATTTAAATTTTTTTTATTAACTTTAAATTAAACTGAATCAAAATTATATATATATATATATATATATATATATTGCTTTTCACTATTATTACAATTAAATATATTTAATTTTATTATATATATATATACCTTTTTTAATTTAATTTTAATTTAAAATTAAAAAAATATTATTTTTAAAAATTAATTAAAAATAAATAAAAAATCTAATTCTTGAAAAAAAAATTTCGAACTTGTTAATTAATAAAATAAATAATTTTTTTTATTATACATTGTATTATTTTTGAAATTTTTTTATCACTAATATTTTATCGATATTTTTTTTTCAAATTTATAATAAAATAATGATATAAATAAATATTTTTTATTTAAAATCGATAAATTAAAAGCGATTAAATCAAACTAAATCAAATTAAACCTATAATTTAATTATAACGATGATTTAATTTAATTTAAGAATTTTTTAAATAAAAAAAATTAATTTAATTTGATAAAATTCTTTTAAATCGATAAATCGAATCCATATCACGGTTAACGAAACTAGAGGAAGGCTAGGAGTAGTCTTGGCTCCTTAAACTTCTTTTATATATATATATATATATATAATTATATATAATTTATAATACTAAAATTATATGTAAATTTTTAATTAGCCCAAAAATATATATATATAATTTTTAGTATTAAATTTTTTTACTAATTTAACTTTGATATCTTCTAATAACACTAAAATTATATACAAATTTTTAATTAATTCTAAAAAAATTATATATGATTTATAATACTAAAACATTTTACTAATTTAACTTTTACTCCCTAACAAAATCTCCTCATCACGCCCCTGCATGCCACTCTAATGTCCCCTTTCCTTTTTCTCTACTACTCCCAATCTGTCAAGCCTAAAGTCTAAACCCACTAATAAAAGTAATAAACTCACAGCTCACAAATGCCCTCTTTCCACAAATGGGCTCACCTCTGTCCTCCTATTATCTCCTTACCATCCAGACATCCACCACAATCTTGGTCAATATTAATTCCCATAAATTCGTCATTTATGGACAAATTGTACAACAACTGACTAATTAGAATCCATTTTGGCTCTATAATTTACTAATATTATAATTTTAGTTTGATTATTAAAAAGCAAAATCCTGATAATTATACGTTAATTTAACCATAATATATCTATGATTTAGATAATAAAAAAAAAAAATCTAAAATTGAATATCTCTTTCTTGATTTTTTTAAAAAAATTAAAATTTACATTTAATTATATGTTTATTTATTATAGTTTTTATATCAATTTTGATTTTTTGTATTATTATATATTTCACTTCTTGTTTTATATTATTTTTTATATGTCATTTTATTTATAAAAATAATTAATTATTAAAATATTTTAAAAAAATAAATAATGTGATATATAAAAAAATATAATACAGAGAATTCAAACTGTTTTTATATCTATGCATATATAATTAATTAATTATGTAAAAGCTTCAACATTGTTTTTATATCTATGCATATATAATTAGTTAATTATGTAAAAGCTTCAACATTGAATTGTGCAAGTTCCTATTGGTTGGTACGTTGGTTATAACTGGCAAAGGATCAACAACCACAAACTTATGAACCCACATAGAAATATGTACCTATATCAACTTCATCGTTGAAATGGCAACTAATACTTGTGACCAACCCCTACGATGGCAACTAATACTTGCGACCGACCCCTATATAAGGTCACCAGGAATTTAATTATATGCAGCCAGCCAATGCAAAATTTAATAGAAAATTTTCAATCATACTAAATTCATTTTTTCTGAGTTTAATTAAATAGATAAAAAAAATAATAGAATTTACATAACTGATTCTTCAATTCATAATCATAGATTAGCAAAATAAATAAGAATGTTTATATAATTGTATTTGGAACTCAGATTGGGCATGCAATCACCTACCTAAATTTTGTTGGTGAGGATACATAATGTGATTTAAGAAAAAAAAAACAAATGGGAAATTGGAAATTTGGGTGATTAGCTATATATAATAGAGAGATAAAAAGAGTGGGCATTTAAATTAATTAGAGGGTGTTAAAGCTTTTTCAAAAGGGTTAAGCAGGAATAATCAAGGATGGGTCCATTTGCAATAATTTGGATGGAACATCTTCTCTTTTTATTGCTTGGTTGTTAAGTATATATAACAAATAATACACTGTTATATTGCTTAATTAAACACCTCAACTAATTATAAATTTGCCAAACTACTTTTAAAATATGTACCCTAAGAAAGGTCCAATGTTATGATGAAATATGCCTATTTCTAGGAATTAATAGAGTTAAGAAATGACCTCTAAATGTGACACTAGTCTTAATTATCATTATTATTATTGCCTTTTTTCTGTTGTTTTCCATTTCAAGCCAAACCTAGCTAGCAAAATACAGAATTTTAGTCTAACATTTAATTATGAGTTTATGTAATTTTCATTAAAAAGGTTGTTAAGGAATGATGACCTATAATTAAAAATTAGGATACAAGTTAATTATTTTTATAATTCCAACCACAATTATCTATTGATACAAACATTTTAAAAATTTTCAGATGATTTATTTTTTTGTTTTGGAGGAATCTCTTCATATATAATTAATCCTTAATTGGTTTTTAGTTGTGGAATTATGAAGCACTAAAGACAAAGGTTAGTGTTAATTTTTAAAAAAAATATATAAAAAAAGGGAACAATATTTGTTGGGGGACAGTTTTAAGAACAATTTGATATCATAATATGGCATTTTTTGTAAGTGATGCTTATAAATAAGTGGAAAATAGTTAAATATAGTAATTGAAAGCACTTTATTATATAAATTTGTAGTGAAAGATAAAGATTCTCAATTAAGGAAAAACCTAAGGCTGCCCTAAAAGAGTGAGAAGACAAAGATAAGTGCCTATTGGGTTTGCAATTTGTTGTCCACACTTTAACCATTGCAACTAAATTTGTTAGGCTTTGAATGGTAGCATTATCATGCCAACTTGTTTTACACATTATAAAATGACTAATAGAGTAACAACTTTATCCAATCCTCTAAATATTTAATGCAAATAATAGCTCATATGTGGATGTAGTTAGATAGAATTAAGGACTAGTACAAATAATATTTTAGCTCAGTGATATTGGAATCATTTATAAATTATTTTTTTATTTTAAAATATCTATTATTTAAAGTTTTAATGCATGAATTAAGAAAGTTATTAAATTGTAAATTTATAATAAATAAATTAATTAAGGTGGGTTATAATTTGGGATAATAAATTGCTATATGAAAATTTGAGTTGTATGTATTATTTTTTGAAATTGGTCCAACAAATATTATATTTAACCATATAAATTCTAATACTATTTATTATGAAAACTAACAATTAATAACAAATATATATATTTAAAATAAAAAAAATTTAAATTTCATATTATATTATTAAGATTAATAATTATCTCACAATAAAGTAATCAGAAAAAAATTTAATGTTTTTATAATTAATAGTAGCTAATGATAAAATATTTTAAATAGTATAATAAAGAAAAATTCAATTTTATATTATTATGAAAAATAATTATCTGGAAATGAAAGAAATCAAAATAGGTGTTATATTTAATTTTGTTTTAGTAATTGAAAATGAATATATATTTTATAATTAAGGTCCTTATGATGGTTAATAATAGATATTAATCTTATAATAAATAATTTAAATTGGATGGTACGATTATAAAATCAAATTCAAAACGAACAAAAAAGGGCGTAGTTACATTCAAATTTTTACAAAAGACGCCGTGAAGTAACGGCGTGAACACAGACGAGAGGTAACCTGCAAATACTAAAAAAGAGAAACGAACATAGAAAACACACACAGCTCGGTAAGGCAGATAAAGCCAATAAACTCCCAGCGCACACAGCCACAGGGCCTCCATTTCTGCTCAGATCGGACCCAATATCGTGAGTTATTTACCAAATTTGCCACTTTCTTCCTCAATATTTCTCTAGATCTCCACTTTCATGTAATGTACCTTCAAATTCGTATTTTATCTGTTTTTGGTTTTGATTTGCTATTTGATCTATTTATGATTAAATTTTTAAACAAATCTGGGTTTTTTATATGTTTTTTTGTTCAGTGATTCTGCTTTTAAGTGTGTTTGATTGCCTAGAAAATGTAGTATAGAGAACAGAACAGTATGCAGCTTTTTATTTTTTATTTTTATTTTTTTATGGTTAGTGAAGTTCTACAGACTTCACACAGTTTGGCCAAGAACAACTGATTGAATTGAAGGTTCTTTGTTCGATGGTTGCGCTTTCGTAGAAAAATTTGTTCAATTGAGTGAAATTCCACTTGTTTCATATTCATGGATATTTGTTTTGTTTGAAAATATGTAACTTTGATTTGGGTCTTCGGTCTTCCTTCCCTTTTGCTTGTTTATGAACTGAATTTTTTTTGTTGGGTCTTATTGGATTGTTTCTTGGTGTTTTCAACTCTTCATTGTTACTGGATTGGGATTTAGTCATCTCTCGAAGTTTTTTTTAGCTGTCATTCTTTAAAATTAGTTGATTGGTATGCGTTTGTCTGCTCTGTTGGTTAAGGAAAATGATTCCATTTGCTACTTGTTTTTCTTAAATATTCAGCCACAGCCATTATGATGTTTAACTTTTCATGCTTGCCAAAACCATTATGGTTAATGTTTCATGTTTTTTTCATCATTTTTTCTGCTCCCCCATTTAATCCTATTTTGGTCAACAATGAATTTCTTATGGTTTTTTGGTTTATCTTGTGTCATCATTTTTCCTCCTCCCCCGCTAATTCTTTTTGTTCAAATAAAAATTTCTTTGTGAATGTAAGTTATCTCCGTTTTATGTCTTGTAAGCAGTAAGTATGTTGATAAACAACTCATTATTTAAATTCTTGGCAAGAAGTGTGCTACTTGTTTACAATCACAGGAGATTTTCATTTGCTAGGTGCAAACAGCAATATAATATTGAATTTTCGTATTGTTCTATACAAAACTGTTGAATTTCTCAAGCATAAAACAAATTAATTTTTTCTGTTAACACAAATTTTTATGCCACAACAAACTACATGTCCCTCCAAAATAGCAATTAAAGGGCTATGAATATTCTCCCATACTTCTCCCTCTTTTCTTTCTTTTCCTGCTTCCCCTCCAATGTTTCAATTATTTTCTCAATGTTATTTTGCTTGGCTGTTATATTTGGAGTTGCCGCAACTTCACTTGTGTCTTTTTCTTCTCTGGTTAAGAGTTTGTTTCTCCCTTAAGCCATGATTATTTTGGGTTCTCTTTCATTATGATTCATGATGTTACATATACTTCATCTTAAAAATATTTAATTTTTATCTAAATACCTTAATAGTAAACTGCTTATGAAATAAGTGACGTGAAGAACCTTTTTTTTCTTTTAACTTTGGCTGTTGCACAGTACTGCTCTTTGGGTCATAATAATAAGGGGATTAGTTGAGCTGATGGGAAGAAAAATATGATTCCTAAGAAAAAAATAATAAGAGGAAGGAAAACAAGTATTGGTTATTCTTGCAAAGGTGTTTAGGATACCAAATTTCATGTGATTTTGATGTTTGTATTTCTTGTTGCAGTGCAATGGGAATAGAAGTTACAGAAATATGCATGGACAAGGAGCCAAATTGTATCATAGTTTATTCAAGTGGTGTTTCCTATGATTCAAATCATGAAACTGATACTAACCAACATGATGTTCTTGAGTCCTATGAGACTATCAATGGGGTTCCTGAGCTTCAGAGCTCAGAGGAAAGCTCTGAAGCAAAAGAATATGAAGTGAAGGAATGCACAACTGAAATCCCTGTTGAGACTTCTGAAGTTGCCTACACTGAAAAAAGTAAGGGGGACTCAACTGAGGCTGGATTACAAAAGGAGAAGGTAAAATCAAGAATAGAGAAGACAAAGGATGATAGTAAGTCTCAGTCACGTGTGAGGCTAGTATCAAAAGCTGCTTCTTCTGGAGTTGTCCGAACAAAACACACTGTTCCTCAGCCATTTGCTCTAGCAACTGAAAAGCGTGCTTCATCTGGAACTCGTCCTACTGGACCTGATCTTGATGGCACCACTGGAGTGAATAAATCATCTAATGCAAACAATGTGCTACATCCAAATACTACAAAGCAGAATCAGGTAACTGCTGCACCCAAGTATCTAATGGTGTCTACAAAAGTCCAGCAAAAGAAAAACTCATTCTGGCAGAAAGCTTGAAGCACAACTTTGAGAGTAGATATCTATCAGAATATTAATAGAACTATGAAATTGTTGATAATCTATGACAAAATAATCTAGTGCTTAGAAAAATTTCATTGTATAACTTGAAAATTCATATGTTTAACTGCAGTCACTTGGAGTATCAAGAAAGCCATTGCAACCAAATAACAAGAAACATCCCGATGAGGAGGATGCTTGTTCTGTCACTTCCATGTATGTTCTTGCTACCAGGAAATTATATTTGACTTGGTTTTCTTCTTTGTTATTTTTGTATTCCTGGCTCACTTTCTGCTTTGAAATTGATATCATTCCTTCACTGTTCATAGTACTGCAGCATCTGCTCGGACTAATAAGTCCAGGGCAACTGTTGTATCGGGCCTGGTATTTAGATGCAGTGAACGTGCTGAGAAACGGAAGGAGGTACTGCCTTTATTCCGTTTCGTCTTTGGAGTTAAATTTGGCTTGAACATATAATGTAATCGTTTATGTTTAAAATATACCTGAAATGCAATGTCTTTATCATGTTGTCATCTTTTAGTTTTATTCAAAGTTAGAGGAGAAACACCAAGCACTAGAGGCTGAAAAAACCCAAAGTGAAGCAAGGACCAAGGTAAAGTACTTAAAGAACCTCAAAATAATGGGTAATTAGAACTCTAAATCTAGGTTTCAATCTCTCTCTCTCTGTGTCCCTTTAAAGAGTGGCAGTTCATGTTTAGTTGTCAAGGTAGATGATTCTTACATGTTTTTCACATTCATCTTCTTTTTATTGGTCCTGAAATTGAAGGAAGAGAAGGAGGCAGCCATCAAGCAGCTGAGGAAAAGCTTGTTGTTTAAGGCTAACCCAATGCCAAGTTTCTACCATGAAGGACCACCACCTAAGATCGAACTGAAAAAGGTACTTTTGATAGGTTCATACCCTTCTTTTTGCTGTTATACACAAGTACATGTTTCCAGAATGATATAATGATGGCAGACATTGAAAGAATTAAATGGTTTAGTACATTCAAATTACTAAACATTACTAACATAAATGTATCATGTATTTATGATCAGTATCTTTCTACTAAGCTTTTTGTGAATGGTAGCTTCCACCAACCCGTGCAAAATCACCGAAGCTTGGCAGAAGGAAGAGCTGCAGTGATACAGTAAATTCATCACAGGTAGACAAGGTCAAAGGAACTTGTGGTAATGGAAATCGTCAGAGCATGGGTAGTTACAAAGAAGAAAACATTGCCCCTGTTTTGTACCAATAGAAAGGATCACCGTAGCATCCTCAATAGTCATGCTATTTGCAAAATTAAAGATGAAAGTGGAAGAGGTACACGAGTTATGTCCACCTGAGGTAAATGGACAGAGTAATGCAGGCGCTGCTGTTCCCTATTAACTTATTAAGTTTGTGTTGAGCTTTTAATTTATAAGAGTCAAAAGGGTCTTGATTCCTTTTGCTTTTTGTGACTTATGTGAAGAATGTGCATCTTGTTTCCTTTAACATGCAAGGACTTGTTGCCGTGTTTGTGTATTGTATGAAGTGTAAATTTTCTGTAAGTTATAATATCTATATAAAGCATTCCCATTTTTTTGCAAGCCTCTTGGTTTGCACTCTAGTTGAGCAATCTTATTCTGGTAGATAAGAAAGATGTGAACAAACTGCTGTTTTTATAGTCTTTGATCCTTATTTTACTTTGATTGGCTCTTTCAAACTTTGTTTCTCCCTTTTCAATTGGATATCGATAATAATTAAAAAAAAAAAAAAGATACATTGGAATATAGAAAACTGTACCTGCAATACTAGTGACAAATTTTTGAATTCAATGAAGATTTGTGTACATAATTGACTGTTGATAATGCAACTGATCTGTAACTAAGTGAAAGGATATAAAGTTTATATTAGAGGGGGCCAGTTATGCCTAGCTTTATTAGGGTTGAAATTTGTGCTCTTATTAAATCTTTGTTCTGCATAATTATGGTAAATGTCATCATGAAAAGGTCTTAAAGCAAAAGAAAAAGATGCCCATTGAGCGTAAAGCATCTGCTGTTGAAGTGTTTTTAGTTATCAAACAGGAAAAAATGACTTTCGAACCACTACATGCCCTATATGTGATAGCAGAGTTGGCTAGTTTAAAGGATTTGCATTAAAATTGGCCCTACTTTAAGCTCTTGACATCTATTAGAAGAATAGAACGAATGGTTGAAAAAAATTGTTATATGAGCTATTTTCCATTAATTATCATGTACAAAGAATTTATATATAATAATCTACCTGTCAACTAAGCTAAACTATTTCTAACAATTTATAGTTAACCACGTGTATTAGTTATAACAAACTAATCATATTTAACCTTTATCTAAGTCTTCTTTACACTCCCCCTCAAGGTGAGCATATATATTGGTTATGCTCATCTTGTCTAACAAAAAATTGAATTGTCTAGGGTGCAAAGGCTTAGTAAAAATGTCTGCTAACTGTTCAGCAGATTTTATGTACACCAATTTAATCATTCCAGCTGCTATCTTCTCTCGTACAAAGTGACAATCCATCTCGATGTGCTTGGTTCTCTCATGAAAGACCGGGTTCTTTGCGATGTGAATTGCCGAAACATTATCACAATACATCAAGGTTGTCTGCTCTTGTTTTCATTAAAGTCATTCAGCAACTGTATCAACCAAGTTAATTCACTGCATGTCATAGCCATAGACCTGTACTCTGCTTCAGCAGAGCTCCTGGACACTACACTCTGCTTTTTTGATTTCCAACTAATTAAAGACTTTCCTAGAAACACACAAAAACCTGTGAGTGATATTCTTGTTTCTCTACATGCTTCCCAATCACTATCACAATAGGCATTCAACTGTATTTTAGAACTTGAAGAGAAGAAAATGCCTTGTCCAGGTGTACCTTTTAAGTACCTCAACACTTTATAAGTTGCTGCCATGTGTACATTAGTTGGTTTGTCCATGAATTGAGTTAGAACTTGAACAGCATATGTGATATCTGGCCTTATTAATGTCAGATACATCAACTTTCCAACAAGTTTTCTATATCCAATAGGTTCCTTTAACAAATCTTTGTCTTCATGAACAAGGTGTGTGTTTGCTTCAGCTGGTACACTCACTGGTTTAGTTGCCAACAAACCACATTCTTCTAGTAACTCCATTGTATATTTTCTTTGGCACAAATAGATTCCCTCCTCTGTTCTAGCAACTTCTAAACCCAAGAAATACCTGAGTTTTTTCAAATCCTTCAGCTTAAAACTCGAACTTAATACTGCCTTCACTTCACAAATCAACTCTATATTACTGCTTGCAATCACAATATCATCTACATACACAAGCAACACCATAAAATCAGTTGCTAAACTTTTAGAGAAGAGTGAATAATCTGACTTTGATTGAACATACCCATGTGAAGTCAAACACTCAGTGAACTTTGTGTTCTATTGTCTTGATGTCTGCTTCAATCCATATAAAGACTTGTTTAATATGCACACCAGCCTGCTTCTACTGCACTTCTGAATATCAACACCAGATTCTATTCCATGCTCTCCCTAAATCTGGTATCCCAATGGAATATCCATGTATACTTCCTCTTCTAAATCCCCATTCAAGAAAGCATTATTAATGTCCAGTTGTGCTAAGTACCAACCATGAATTGCAGCTAGAGCAAGGAACATCCGAACAGTAGTATGTTTCACAACAGGACTAAAAGTCTCCTCATAATCAAAACCAGACTTTTGGGTGTATCCTTTTGCCACAAGTCTTGCCTTATGTTTGTCTATGGTACCATCTGCCAAGTATTTAGTTTTGCAAACCCATTTGCATCCAATTGGAGTTTTTCCTAGTGGTAAGGGTACTATGGTCCAGGTATTATTTTGGGATAAAGCTATGAGTTCAGCATTCATGGCAGTTTGCCAATGTGAATGTTGAACGGCTTAGATGTAAGTTGTTGGGTCTGGTGTAATGGAGATAGACAATGCAAACTGTTGATAAGGTTGAGAAAGATTGGTGTAAGAAATATAATTGAAAATTAGATATTGTATTGATGATATTTGATGTGGGTTATTTTTTAGTATGGTATGGTGATAATCAGAAAGATAAGTTGGTGTTCTGGATATTCTAGTGCTTCTCCTATGGACTGAAGGAGGGTTGTCAATAGGCTAAGAACGAATAGAAGACTCTAAAGAACATGGACTTTGTGTAGATGATGACAATATAGGATTATTTGATAATAAATTGGAAGAAGAAACAGATGATGGAGATGTATGATTTTGAAGATCATGTGTATTAGTATGTGATATTTGTTCAACTAGAAATTCATGAGAACAAGGAAATGATGGATAATCAGATGAAACATTAGGCAAAACCAAGGAATTTTTAGAAGATCCATGAGACAAAACAAAAGATTGTTTGTGAAAAGGAAAAATAGATTCAAAAAATAGAACATCCCTAGAAACAAAAGTTGTATGTGTTGTCAAATCATACAACTTGTATCCTTTAATTCCTATGGGATAACCAATGAATATGCACTGTCTTCCTCTTTTATCAAATTTGGTCCTATGGTTAATAAGGTTTGCTGCAAAACAGAAGCAGCCAAATGATCTAAGGTGTTGTAAGTGGGGGTTTGATGAAATAACATTTCATATGGTGTTTTATGATTTAATAGGGCTGAAGGTATTCTGTTTATGAGGTAAACTGCAGTAAGAATGGCATCTCCCCAGAATTTTAATAGTAAGTTAGCATGAAACAGAATGGACCGAGCAACATTGAGTATATGTTGATGTTTCCTTTCAATAGTACCATTCTATTGAGGTGTGTATGCACAAGTGGTTTGATGGATGATGCCTTTGGTTTGAAAGAATGAGGAAAGGTGAAATTCAGTACCCTGGTCAGTTCGAATAGTTTTGATTGAAATGTTAAATTGGTTTAAAATGAGGTTGTAAAAATATTGGACCCATTGTGAAACTTCACTTTTATGTTTCACGAGGAAGACCCAAGTGCATTTGGAGAAAGAAAATAGTGATGTTTATTCATATCTGCTTGGGAATATGGTCCCCAAATATCCATATGTACAATTTCAAACAAACTAGTTACATGATCTAATGATTCTGGAAATGGAAGTCTTTTTAGTTTTGCTTTAGGACAAGTAAAACAAGGAATGGAAGACTTATTAGTACATAAGAATTTCAAAGTTGGAAAGTTGGACAATGATATGTGACCTAACCTATAGTGCCACACATCTGCAGTGACTAAATTGACAAAAGAAGAACTAGCAATGTGACTATCAGAACCCTTTTGAAGGAAATATAACCCTTGATGAGCTTTAGCTAGCCCAATCGTGGTCCATGACAAGAGGTTCTGTATTAGACAACAATGATGAAGAAAAATGAGGCAAAGATTATGATTTTGTGAAGTAAGTTTGCTGGCAGATAACAAATTGAAGTTGAATGATGGAATGCATAGGACATTTTGCAAGATGAGTGTTGAGTTAAGAGTAACAGTGCCTATATGACTAACAATTGCATGAGCACCATTAGGTAATTGCACAAAAAATCCAAATATTGGATAGCAAGTGGTAAAAATATCAACAGTACAAGTTATATGGTCAGTGGCTCCAGAGTCAATTATCCAGGTTATTTTGGAATGAGTTGTTGGCTTGGTATGAAGTAAATGTGAATTGGATGCAGAAAAGATTGAAAACTGTATACCTGCACCATTAGTAATGTGCTTTCCAGTGAGATCCAGAGTACGAGGAACTGTCTGAATATGTTCTTGTGGCTCAAGCAACGTTAGCAGCTTCTGAACTTGATCCTTGGACAATTGAATTTGATCATAGGCGATGGATTCTTCAATATTAGAATTTCTGAAAGACATTTGGTGCGCATATGATATTCCTTGGTGTCTTGTCTTATTAGTGAACTTGTAATTGATAGGAAACCCTATAACATTGATCCTTTTCATGACCATTCTTGCCACAGTGGGAACAAATCTGATCAGCTCTATATTGTTCCTTGATGTGCCCTGTTTTGCCACAGTGCGTACAACGTATATCTTGCCTTGCTCTTCTAACTGCCATCACTGTTGAATCATGTAAAGCTTGAGATTGCAAATTAAGCATTTTTTGATTCTCTTCTTTGACCACCATATTGTAAGCTTGATCAAGAGATGGAAATGGCCGCATGAGTATGATCTGTGATCTAAGAGCCGAGAAGGACTCATTTAATCCATTCAAGAACTTATAAACATAGTCCTTTTGTTGTCTTTCTGAAAACACTTGAAAACAACCTTGATTACATCTTCCACATGAACAGTGAGGGAGAGGTCTGAAAGTCCTTAATTCTTCCCAGATTCCGTTGAGTTCAATAAAATAGTTATCAACTGACTTTGTTCCTTGAGTGACAGAGCTCAGTTGATATTGCAGATTACAAATCCTCGAGTCATTCGACTGTGCAAATCGTTAATTAAGTTTTTCCCAAATTTGCCTTGCTTCCTCCATATAGAATATTATAGAGGTTATAGGTGCTGAAATTAATCTCAATAACCATGCAACCAAGAGATTATTGCATCGAATCCATGAAGAATAGTATGGATTATCTTGTGCAGGTTTCGGAATGCTACCGTCAAGAAACCCTTGTTTATTTCGAATCGAAGTTGCAAGAAGAAAGGATCTCCTCCATGACACAAAATTCGTCGAAGTTAACTTCGGTGAAACTATTACGGCGCTGTGATTGTCGCTATGATGAAAGTAATAGGGCGATGATGAATCTTCAAAAGGATTCTTCGAACGATTTGTTGTTGGCAAGTTTGGATTCATTGTTAACGATGATGAATCATCCATTGCTGATCTTGAAAAGAAGAAATCAATTGAAAAGAAATGAAGATTTTTTATAAAAGATTAAATTAAAAAAAAAAATGATGATCAGATGAGGATTGGAAAGAAAAACCCTAGGAAGAGATCTAGTGCTCTGATACCATATTAGAAGAATAAAACGAATGGTTGAAAAAATTGTTATATGAGCTATTTTCCATTAATTATCATGTACAAAGAATTTATATACAATAATCTAGCTGTCAACTAAGCTAAATTATTTTTAACAATTTACAGTTAACCACATGTAATAGTTATAACAAACTAATCATATTTAACCTTTATCTAAGTCTTCTTTACAATATCCCAGTTGCATGTTGTTTTTCTTTCTCCTTTTCTTTCACTAAACAGGACCAGCTGTTCTTGTTAGCAGCTAAGTAACACAACTCCTTTACAATAAAAAGCCGAATGTGTTGTTCTACATATGCTTCAATTGCATGTTCTTCCCCTTTTTCAATGCAGGCAAGGGGGGAAAAAGAGATACAGCCCCTAATATGAAATATATATCAAATTCTGAAAAATATTATAAGGTTTCTTATCAAGTTAAGAGATATATATGCCACATTATTTGACATGTACCAAAATTATTAATACACAGCAAAATATTATCAAATCAAGTGGGATTAATTGAGACACTAAAAGAAATATGAAAATAATTTCTTATTATAAATCACATAAGAAAAAAATTACATTTCTAATGTGAAAATGGGAATAATTATTCAAATAAATTATCAATATAATTTTCATAGGAAAGCATATTTGCAATTCCAGCCTCTGGTTCAGTTTAGATGAATTTTTTCTCCAATATAAATATTTAATCCCAGATAAATGATCTGCTTTTTAACCAATCTGAAAAATATATAAAGTTTAAAAAATCATGTTTCACTGTAGCGCACTACGGCAAAACACTACACTGAAATGTGATTTTAAACTAATTGAATGTTTGATAATTAATGCTAAAACTAATTTTTTACAGAATTTTCCTTTTCAACGTGATTTTTATAGTTACCATGAAAAAATAATCTATAATATCACTTTATCACATAAAAAAAAAAAAACTGTAATCAAAACTTCGACTGTAAGTGATTAACTTTTATTATTACAATAGTAGGAAAGGCACTACTTGAAAGTTGAAACAGAATTAACATGTTAATATACAGTATGCATCACTTAATTAGCTTTTCTTTGGCCTGCTTTTTTTTTTATTTTTCGTTGCTCTGCACGCTTCCCATTCTTCTTTATGTAAGCTGGCTCTGATGAAAGCATTGACAGGCCAACCCTGTGTTTCTTTCCGTTTAAGATTGGAATCGCACTGTTTATGGTAATACACCCTTCATTGATGAAGCTTCTCCCATCTCCTAACTTCTCCTTTTTCTCCAAGTGGGAAGCTATATATATATATAACACCATTTCAAGATCATCATATTAATTTATTTAAATAATGTAATTAAATCATTTGAAGAAAAACAAAGCCAAAAAAAAAAAAAGAACTTGCTTAGGGCGTGTTAGAATTAGTTATATATAGTTAGCTAACATTATATAGCTAATGTAATAGCATCATCATGTAGTAATAATGGTTGAGTTTAGAATCATTCGCAAATCATTAGAAATACCAACTCACAAATTTTCTAGTAAAATTTTGTAATTTTAATAGCAATTTCTTTTTTCTTTTCTTTTTGAATGATTAATCTTTTGTATCATTAGACAAATATTCAACTAATAACAGAATATTGAAATGGTAATGATTGGAGATCCAACTAGTAGATACCAATTTTCCAATCACCAATTCAAACATTGTAGGGATTAATTCTATAATTAACTTTCCATTGGAAAATTTCAAAGATGGGATAAGGAGACAGATGAGGCAGGTAAGGGAGAGGTTATAGTGCTATTTGTTTATTATTATTATTAGACCCTAAAAAATGTATTGCTTTGACTGCAGCAATAATTTGTCTATATTATGTATTTATCAATTTAATAAGATTAAGATATATGGAATAAAAAAAAATATTAATATTTTTTCATTAAATAAAAAAAAATAAAAAAATTATATTAGTTAAAATATTTTATCATTATTTTTAGATAGATGAGTGTGTGAGTGAGAATTTTCCTTGATTTGGATCCATTTATTATCAATGACAAGTGGTCTTAATTTCCTCCACCAAACTACAAGTTTACATAATTTTCAAGCCTTATTGCAACTCATAATTAATAATCTTTATACTAAAGGGTGTGTTTGGTTATGTCATATATGTCATTCCAAGAAAATAATAATAAAAATAATGTTGTCCACAATGTTAAAAGTTGTAGCATCATTGATTATTCTCATTAAGCGAATAGGGATATTGTCAATTTGAAGGCAGCCAGCAAAGTGAAAATTTGGCTACACAACACAAGAAAACAAAGCCAAAGTTTTTCTTCTTATTCAATACTACTGTGTGAAAACTGAAAAGCTTGATAGGAAGAGAAAAATATAAAAATAAGCTGTAGAAAGTGGGACTCTCCCATGTCAATGTGACCCACTTAAAGATACACTCTCTCCCTACCCTCACTCACTCTATTTCAACCTCACGTATATAAGGGCCCTTGAAACCACAATGCATGGCCAAATCAACATGAAACAGTCTTTATGTTTCTCTCTCTCTCTCTCTCTCTCTCTCTCTCTCTCTCTCTTGTTTATTCACACAGTTGAGGGGGATGCTGTCTGGTTCGAGACCTTTCACTCGAAGCAATACTTAAGTTTTACAGCTTCTGAATGATCTCGGACCAGGCTTCATTCCCCCCAACTCAGATTCGCAGTTCTGGAGATAACTTCAGAATAATTGAGCTTAAATTCGTGCAAGTACATGTTGATAAGCTCTTTTGTTATCCTTCTACTTTAAGCTTCAAGATTTATGTTTCTTTCTTTTTAATTTCTTACTATTTGCAGTTAAAAATAGCAGGCCTTCATTGATCAAGATCAAGAAATGCACATATTAAACTAATTGGTAAGGATATTTGGTCCATTATAGAGACTAGAAATCCAAAGTTTTAAGCTGCAGGTGTTATTTATGTTAAAGGCTATTTTAGAAGCACATTTAAGATAAATATACTTTTCTCTAGTGATGACTATAATTGGAAAATATGCTTTAATTTCTCATATATCAGTCTGCATCTTCCTTGGAAATTGCTACCAAATTGAAAGGACCTTGAATCTTAATCTTAACTTTCTAAATAAATATGAACTAAATTTAGCCTCTGCTCTAAACAGAACTACTAAATGAGAATTGTTATTATTATTATTTTTTTTCTCTGATGATGTTCATGGTGGATATATTTCAATCTTTATAGAAGACAAAAGGGCATATTAAAAAATAAAATTTCTTGGAGTTATGGTTTCAAAATGCCAACCAAATAGTCTCCCATGTCTTTCTTTGTCTTTACCAAATTCGTTGAAAAACAGAACTAGGTGTGTGAGTTGGTGTGAAAATCTGACTGAAAAGAGAAAAATAAAAGAAAAATAAAGTTGTTTCTCATCTTTTTGTGGTTGATTTTTTTTTTTTTTTGGCTAAATTGGCTTTGCTTGCAGAGAGTTACAAAGAATATTATTGAAGCAAGCTAGTTTGCTTGCCTTGCTTCTTGTAGCTTTCACTTTATCATTTTTTGTTGCATGATAGATATGATAACTATTCTAAAGGAATACCAATATTTGAATTTTACACTCTTCTTTTTTCACCTTAAGACTGCAATCATAAACCAGACCCTTAGTCTAAGCCCATATTCCTCACTTTTTAAGGTCATGCGGGTCAGATCCTACCCCAATATGGGTCATTTGAGCTATCCTTCCATGTGAGAGATCATATTATTAGCCCATGCACTGATATACAAACACGTCCATTTTACCACTTTGTGGCTGATATTGTCATATGTCCCCATGTGGGTTTCATCTCCATGTGGATGAATTTATAGCTTTAGCTAACAAGTACAGACACACAATAATAGATGATACTATATCTGTTCAGTTGAATTTCAGAACATTGTGAATAATTGGAAAACCATCTTTTGTCTTCTACTGGAATTGGTCATTTGAGCTGTTTTTCCTTTCTGACTAGCTAGTTAAAAATGAAGGAAGGCAACAAACTGATTGTTTTAATGGTACTGAAATCATATTCACAATTATAAAACTTCAAACTCAAATCTCAATCAAAGGATGGCAAGTCACTTAAGTGGAATATCTTTAAATAGAGAAATGAAACTAGGATAGCCATTTACCAACCATTTGCTAATAATGCATCAATTGTAAGCAAGGAAACAGAAAATACATAAAAAATGAAATATTAATTAAATGTGATATATAAAATATTGGCACGCACTACTTTAAAGAGGCCTCTTATGGGATCTCTAATCTATTGCTTCAGGACATCTATGGAGTTTCTCATCGGAGAAAGTGTTTGATGTAACTGTGTTGTTATTTCTTCCCATTCTATAAAAAAAAAACATAAATTAAATTTATGATCACTTATTTTTTTAAAATCGATACTCAACATATAATATCTAATTAATGGAATGACAACTCACCCTCCATTTGGTTCATATGAATCAACGGTAGGTTAGAGGAGAATTTGAAATGATAATGCAGTAACTTTAGTAGACAAATCTAGCTTTAGCCTTTTCATAGATTTCTGTAACTATAACTTAACCCATAAAATAAAATAGGGAAATGACATCATTTTGTTCATATATCAATGATAAGAATGACATCATTTTGCACCCAAGCAAGTAGATTATTTTGGTATTTGTCCTTTGTAATGTGATCCCTTCCCAATTCTTATGGCTAAGAGGAGTCAAAAGCGAAGAGAGACATCTTGAGTATGTATGGCAACAAAAGTTGATCCTCTATGCTCGATAAAGCCATCTTCAATATTTTCTTTACAATGGATATTGGATTCTTTAAATACTTTTGAGTACTTTTTTTTTTTTTTTTTTATGACTTGACAATATGAAATTTGTGAAGAGATTTAAAAAAGAAAGTATTTGAAACAGATTAAAAATTGCTTGGGAAAAAAAAGTCCATTTACAAAGAGTGAAAGACATAAAGAGTGATTTTGCCAGGCATCAAAATCACTAAAAATTTTCTTGCTGCAAAGTTTTTGTGTCCCAAAAAGATACTTAACTTAATTTAGTTTTAAGATCAAAATTAATTAAAATCGGCTATATTAAATTCTTTATTTTTATTCCAAATAATTTTAGACGATATCTTCTAATAATTATAATGTATTTAAATTATATTGTATCAAGTGATAGATCCAAGAAAACAATATAGAAAATGAAATTCAAAACTCAAATCGACATAAAAATATTAGAAAAATTTTAAAAGGAAAAATATGTTTATCCTTTTATGTGAATTAATATTTTAGTATACTAAATTAATTTATTATCTTTTTTTAAGATTAATTCTAAAATAAATAAAGAGCGAAGTTTCATATTTTATTAATATATCGGGTTAATATTTAGTAGTTTTGATTCAAAATATATAAAAAAATATTTTTTTTTATTTTATATATGAACACTTCAAACTAATAATATATATCATTATTTTTTAAAAAATAATTTAATTACATATTAAAACTTATAATTTAATTAAATGGATGAGATTAATTAATGAAGTGGCATAGATACATCAAATGAATAATACTTTAACATATCTTATTGTTTAATTGCAATACATTTCATAAAGAAATTAGTCCTTGAATGGGTCAAAATTAGTCCTTGAAGAGGTCAAAGGCCTTTTCCAAAACAACATTGATCCAAATTATCAACATATGGGCATATACATATGGACAGGCTTAAAGCCCAAATACACAGTAGTAGTAATAATACTACTGGGCCAAGAAACAGTATCCATCAGAATATGCAGGTGGTTTTGACAATATCACAAATAATTAAAAATTAATTTTGATTCATCATTTTATAATTAAACTTTAAAGTATTAAATATTTTTACAATCAATTTAAATTAAATGAGTTCTATCAATATTTAATTATAATAATTTTTTAAATAAAATTATAGCATGTTTCAAGACAATTATTTTACTTTATAATATATTAAATAATTTCTTTATTAATTTAACATCTGAGTACACGTGTTGTTATGTAAATGGCAGGTGTGTATTTGTAAAGCGAGAATACAGCTGTAGCCTGTACAAAGTACATTAACGTCTCTTTCCGAGCAGGGAATATCTCAGACGGTGAAGCATCTTCCGTTTCGCCAGATTCCCATTCTATCCATTTCAAACCCAAAAAAAAACTCAACCCCCGTTATGTACAGTTCCACCACCACTGCCCACGTCATGTTATCGTAATATTAAAATCAACCGCCAACCCCGTTTTACTTTCTCTCTCTACATTCCAACATTTCTCTCTCTAAAATCCTAATTCCATATTATGTAATTGGAAAGCTGTAATCTTTAAACAAGAAATCATTTTGTAACTGTAATTTTCCTGGAAATTTAGATAATTTCTTTTGCAAATGGACTATACGTTCTTTGATATGATGGAGTTTTTGAAGAAACCTTCAATTACCGAAACATTCGTCGACATTTTGCTTTGTGCAGTGCCTATATGGCTTGCCGTCATGATCGGACTTGTTATCGGCTGGTCTTGGCGGCCTAGATGGACTGGCTTGGTTTTTCTAGGGCTCCGGAGCAAGTTCAGGTTTTTGTGGACGGCTCCTCCGGGATTCGGTGCTCGTCGCCTCTGGTTAGCTTTTACCGCTCTCTCAGCTTTCTCGGTTTGCCGCACCATTTGGTCCAATTTTAAGGGTAAGAATGGAAAATCAACTCCGACGACATCGTCTCTGGCTTCGACGAGAAGCTCAGGGGACGGAGGCAGTGATTCGATTAGGTGAGTGTGCTTTCAGTTCTTTTGATTATTATTTATTATTACTGAATACGATTTGTTTTTGTATTTAATTAAGTGGTTCTACTACTGTAATTCTAATTATTTATACAAATGCAATTCTGAATGTTGATATAAGATATTAAATTTGCTGTGTAGGTCTGGAACAGGTTATTAGATAGATAATTGATTTAGATAAAGTTTTTGGGTTTTTCTCCTCGGATCTGCTAGTTTTTAGGGGCAATCTGTCCTAAATTATTTGTCATTATATAGCCAACTCTATGCTTTCTGCTCAACAGTGAGATTAAAATTAGTTGTACTTTTAGCAAATTTGGATTATGAGGGTGATTTATGATCGAATGCAGTTGGTTATAAGCATTGAAGATTAAGTTGGGGTTTACTCCATAATGTCATGACATCTGAGTTTAATTATCGGTCTAGAATGTCTGTGTTTGAGGCATTCTACAAGCCTTTGCAGTAATTACATCATATCTTGACTGCGAAGCTGGTTTCAGGGGCACAGGTACCAAGTGCTAACAGTTCTAATTATCGACAAATTAAATGTAGGAAACTTTCACTTTGAGGCTTTTGTCACTGTTCTGGATCCTTGTTAAATGGCATGTCATCTAGTCTCTCAACTCAACTCGTCTTTATTCCCAAAATTAAATGGAGTTGGCTATATGGAATACTTTTTTTGCAATCTAGATGATTATGAGCTACATCTTCTACATAAATAAAATACAATAAAATAAATCCTCTCTGTGTTTCATAGTTAATTTGTGGCATTCATCTGTAATGGATTACTGTATTAGATTTAGAGGGATTGTGCTTTCAGTGAAGGCCAATAGCACACAGGTTCCAGTGAACTGAGGAAGGCATAATTTTGATCTGGACTGAATCCTTTTGTCTTATAAAGTGAAAATTAAAAATCTCTTCGGCTGTGGATTAAACATGAAAGATGGGTGAGAATTATCATGTTGTTTGCATCATAAACGCTAATAATTTTTCTGTTTGTCATCTTTTGAGGTTTTGATGTATTCATTTTTAGATTCCTATACAATGATTTTTGGTTTCTTACTTGTTTTTCACTATCAATTTATTTGATGATCTGATTATTTATCATATCATTAATCTATTTATTTTTTTTAAGGACATGGTACCAAGTATGATATTCTTATTGTTGAATTCGTGTAGAGAAATTGGTTTTGATGCCCCACTTTCATGCAACTCCCACAGTGAACCTGAGGGGGAAGAAATTGTCACAGAGAATGATTTAGAATACCTACTACACCTTCTTGAAGGGAAGGACGGACAAATGGAATGGCAATTTATGATGGAAAGGTCTACCTCAAACATGGCATACCAAGCTTGGCGCCATGAACCTCAGGTAGTTTTCAACCCTATGTTTCACCGGAGAACTGCTTCTAGACCATTAGCATCTAATGTACCTCTGCCCTCCCTCACTCTATTCAGAAAGAGAGAGACCAGGGGTGGGGTGGGACGGTTGAGGGTTTATTATTCTCCTCCCACCTTTTCAAGTATGAAAAGCTAATGTGATTTTTTGAATTGTAAGTATGTGTGGCAATTGATTGTTATGGGAACTTAATATTGTAGGGAAATTTTTTCTCATACAAATTGCATTTTCTGCTATTTTTCAGGTGATTGTGTATTATTGCTTTTTGTCATATAGTCATGTGTTAGGCTGTTCAGCTTAAGGAGGCCTGATGTTGGGCTTCTTACCATGCCCTTTCTCAATCTAGATTGTTGTTTTATATGTTATCTTCTACCTTATCTGTCTCCTTATCTTCAAATAATGTAACCTATTGTTCAGTGGTTCTGAGAGTAACATGTATTAGTATTTGGTGGTGATTTTGTTCATCAGGCACGTCCAACTATATACCGTAGTAGAACTGTGTTTGAGGATGCTAGTCCAAAACTGGTTAGAGATTTCTTCTGGGATGATGAGTTTAGACTGAAATGGGATGCAATGCTTGCATACTTCAAAATATTAGAGGAATTCCCTCACACGGGAACAATGATAGTTCACTGGATAAAAAAGGTTAGTTGAATGAACTATGTGCGTTGATATGATGGTTTCTTAATGCTGCTTTCTTGTTCTTTGATGTATTATTGAATGACAATTTTTTTCCTTCAATTTGCAGTTCCCATTTTTCTGCAGTGATAGAGAATATATCATTGGTCGAAGAATATGGGAGGCCGGAAAGACATATTATTGTGTGACAAAGGTATTGGTCAAGACATTTCATATTCATGTTTGACTGTTTCTTCTATTCGTACTGTTCAAATAAAGGATCCTCCATGCTGATCATCTTTTTAAAGGAAACTGTAGTTTGATTGAACTTTAATGGTTGTGTATTAAGATGATATACAGGGTAAAATGCTCTTTTTCTTTGCTTCTATCAATTCAGTTAATCTTCTGTCTTAGAAGTCATGATGCACTAAAATTCAGTTTTTCATAAACTTTTAAAATCCCTTTTTTTACTTTCAATTTGAATCTTTTTCCTCCTTTATTTATCAAATAGCATATGTTTAATGTAGAAAGTAGGGAACAAGAAACATACATAATGACATAATATACAGAATTGATGTGGATAATGAGTGCTGATATATAAGGATACAACATTGCAGGGGGTGCCATATCCAGGCCTGCACAAACGTGACAAGCCAAGACGTGTGGAGCTTTACTTCTCAAGTTGGGTTATCAAGGCTGGTAGGCAGCAATGCAGCATTAACCAAGTTACCCAATTTATATTTGTTACATATTATCGTGTGATTATTTTTCTGACAATGCAATGGTGCGTCTCTGTTGGCATATTTGATAAATGAATGCAGTGGAATCTTGCAAAGGAGATGGCCAAATGTCTGCATGTGAAGTTACCCTTTTACATTATGAGGACATGGGGATCCCCAAAGATGTGGCTAAGTTGGGATTGCGTCATGGCATGTGGGGAACTGTCAAGAAGTTGCATTCTGGCATGAGAGCATACCAGAATGCTAGGAAATCAGAGGCGTCATTGTCTAGAAGTGCACTTATGGCAAGAATCACAACAAAAATTTCTTTTGATGAAAGCATGGATTCTTTGGAGCTAGTTTCTGGAGAAGAAAATAAAGATCAAGTGGTAGACATCCAAAGACACAAGGATCATGGCATTGATTGGAAATGGATAGTCATAGGAGGAACAATAGCTCTGGTGTGCGGGAAGACCTTGTTACTTGGAGCAGGGCAAAGAATTGCCCGGAGATGAGAGATGAGAGTTTTCTAGTTGAGGACATTTATCCCAATTTGATTTTGAAGAATTTACAATATTTTATGTACTTTTCGATGTATCAGGTATCAAGCATCTCAAGATGAATGATGTGTTGCAAATATTTTCTATGCTGGCACTGATTGATTTCTGTGTTGTCTGATCCGGCATGCATATGCCCCTTGTTCTGAGATTTTTACACCAGTTGTTATTAGCCATTTGTTTTGGGGCTAAATTGCTGTGCCTTTTATTCTCATAGTTTGTCGATTTTATAGAACTGATTGTATGACTCATAATTTGTATCTTGATTGCTATAAATTTTCTAGTAACCCTTCATCATGGGAGTGTGTTTTCTTTAAAACAAACAAAAATATGTATTTTTTCCTCCGTAACAATAACTGAATAACCTCTCTTATACCCGAAAAGCCAGTTGTATATTATCATTGAATATCATTCTTCACCCAAAATCCATTAGATGTAATGATGGAGACCAGCCAACAGCTCAATGACCAGAAATTGTCTTTCTGGATTTCAAGTTGTTGTCTTGCTTTATAAAAACACACAGCTGGATCAAATCCAACCAAAAAAAAAAACCACACACAGAGTTTGGGCTATTTTCACTGCACAGTATGGCACCATTGCCACCAGACAATCCTGATGTGCCCTCTATCAATCTTCACCATGCATTTAAAATACAGATATTTCATTTTCGATTTTATGTTTCTTCCATATTAATAAATTCTCATGTTTCATGTTTTCTCAAATCATGATTGGTGAAGATTTGTTTTTTTGAACTGTGAAAATAAGTAATTATTAGATTTAATAGTTATTATACCATCAGATCTCTCAGTGAAATCATGATTTTGTTAAGAAGCATGGACAATTGTAGAAGAATAACAGCAAATGCAAGGTTCTTGTTGTCTCATGTGATGTCTTGGTGGATAAGAAAAGCTTGAAAGAGACTGTATTCTTCTATGAAGGTTTAAAATCTTTAGTCCTCAGATGGTGTAAAATGGTTTTAATCCAAAGAAAGTGGTTGATATAGGGCCAAAACACTAACCCTAGTGTTTATAATGAATTGGATTTAGTGTGAAATCAGGGTCCCATTTTTTAAAGAACGTTTGAACTTGAAGATCAACACCAATCAACTTGTCAACTTGTAATTCCTCATTTGAATTTTCCAATTTGGTTTCCATGCCAAATTAATTGCATTTTTTTCACATTTTGAATTTTATATAAATTTATTAAATTTTAAATTATTTTATATCGTGTAATTTATTATTTAAATTTTGATATAAAATTTAATTTGTAGAGTTGAAAAACGCACGTTGGGTTGGCTTAATAAAATATAAAAGAAATAAAAAAAAAAAAAAAAAGGCTGCTGGGGCCTGAAGAATCAAGAATTTGGACTCCATAATAACGGGACACAACTCAAGAATCAGAAGTCCCTTTTTAATTTATTTTAATTTTATTGCCAAATAGGAAAAGTTGCACCTAAATTTCAAGACCAAAAGGGGTTAATAATGCTTAATATCATTATTTAATTGTACTCAAGTGAGCTTAAAAATAGCAATTTTTGTACCATTTCTTCCCTCAGATAAATTTGATGAGAATCATATCAGATTATAGTAATACTTTTACTGCTACTTTCTGTAGCATGCATTAAATGGATACTATTGGCATGCAATGTGCCCACGTGGCATCTCCTAGACCTCATACCAGAAAATCCGAGCCAAAGCTAGAGAATGCTTCTTCATGTGACTGCTGTGGCAGGAAGCATTGCAGGCACTTTCTTGTATCTCACTTGTTCTCAAATTCCAATTCTCTCCCTCTCTGTTTCTCAGAACTCATAAGTTCATCATATATTGTCCTGTTTCTTGTTTTGGTCTACACTGTTTTAAGAGTTCTGGTCTTTGTGCATGATAAAGGAGCAACGGAAAGAAAACAACTGTCAGGGATTTAAAGAACAAATAGGTATGTGGATCTTTGTAAATCTTTATTTTCTCCAATGGGTATCTCTCAATTTTCTTTTTTTTTTTTTACTTTTTCACTGTAACTTGTTTTTGTTTGTTTGAACAGTGATGATTTTTCTGCTATAGCTTTATTAGATTTTTTTCCCCTTTTCCGGATGATTTATTTTGATTCTTCTTAATTTTTTCGTAGGATGCATTTGATCAGTATTCCCCCTTTTTCTTTTTTGGGAAGTCTTTGTTTATTCTGGGAAGATTTTTCTGAATCAATGATAGAATTTTTTTTTTTTTTTCTTTGCAAGCCATGCAATGATGAATTCATTCCATTAGAGGTTTTCTTGCAAGGAAGTGAATCGAGTCTTGGTCCCTCTTGATTATAATGGTCATATTACTTGATCATATTTCTCTTGCTTTCTGTAGTATTAAGGAAACATAATTCTTGTTAAGCCGTATTCTTTCTTTCTTTTTTTTAGTTTTTTATTCAATAATGCATATTTCTTTGTTAATCTGTATCTTTTTTTTTCATGAATTTGTTGTTCATTTTATTTTTAGCTCTTCTTTTGGAGTCTTTTGTTTCTTTGATAAAATTTACTAGATCTTTTTTCAAAGTAGTTTTCTGTTCTCTTTTTATATTGAAGCATCTTGTTCTTTTATATTATTTACTGTCTTGGTGTTTATTGTCTTGATTTTGGATTTACTATTGATATTTGAACAATAGAGCTTATTTATGGCCACCAGGCATATTGCGGTTAGGTTAGATTGCTAGTTCAAATGTTCTATCAATATGATTGGAAAAAATTCAAACCGTTTTATTTTAGTAGTTCTATATGTATGCTTTTATATTTTATATTTTCCGATCAAGATGTACTATTTTTATCATACAAATGAAGATTTATAGTATTCCCTCGAAAAAAAGAAAAGAGAAAACATAAATCTAATCATGTATATATAAGAATTTAGATGTGGATTAGAAACTAGAAACCGAGCGCTTATTTTGTAATCAATCATCATTATGCATAGGTATTCAAATCTACCTTAAAAAATTAATGGGGGTTTCTTCTAGTATAAGCAAATTGGCTTTGAAGTGATTATGGCCTTCTGTTTCCAAATGCATCTTTTGAGTTCTATTAGGTTCCATTTAGATAGCCAGTCATTTGAAATGATTTAGTACTTAAAATTTTGCAACATGCTATTTTTTTGTGATTTTACACTGGAAACTTAAATCCAAAATACACACCTTTTTCAATTAACCATCTATCCAAATATACCATAATGGAATTGTCTTCAAATCAAAAACCAGTTAAGAATTGGAGTGCTTATTTCTTGTACAAAATCAATACCGCACATGTTTATCTTGAAGGTGAGCCATAATCCTTTTGTAAGTTTTACGTTTCTACCTACAAGTCAGTAAATTTTGTCTCTTTTAAATTTGAGTTCTTTTTTCAACTCTTTCTTGTGCCAAGACGGGTGTTCTCTGTTATTCAGGCATTTTAGCTTTGCCACAGCATGCACATATCAAGCAATTTGAGTGGACATGGATACTTGCATATAATCTTCCAAATATGAGTAAAGCACACAACAAAAGTTGACTGTATCTGTCAGATATCAGTATGAATCTGAGATACATCTCAGAGTCTCGGCAACTTAGCTTTTCTGTGAAATTTTGCTTTAAAAAAAAAAAAAAATTTGTCAGCCATTTCCTTCGTTCTTCATTTTGTCCATTTAAAATTTCTTGATGCTTTTTCTTGAAGAGTTTCTCACACTTAACAACAGGCTGAAATTTAAATGTATTTGATTGAAGGATCCTTTACTAAATAAAACTGAAAATACATAAATTCTATATAAGCATCACAATCTGTAAAGCTTGAAAAGTATGTAAAGGAAGAAAGAAAAGAATGCTATTCAGGGCAGTGTGGAAAGACATGATTGCCTAGCATTTTTATTGGAAAATGTGGCCTATGGGGACAGAATGGACAAAAGGAGACGCTTTAAGTTGCTAATTTTTCCCTATCAAAGCAGGCGTATTGGTTCTCTTATGTAATGTGTGAACACGTATGGCACTAATGAACTTCGTTCGCTCTCTTAATACGATACATAAATATATTATAGTCTAGATTGCGGTTCCTTCTCGGTAATTATATTGTTTCACTTTACATGGTAATTGAATAATATTCATTGCCATGCTAACTGTAATGATGTCTGATCTCATAGAATTAATACAAACAGGTTTGAGGCAGCTTTAATGAGTGTAAGCCCAAAATAACACTGTTTGACGTCGATCATAAGATACAAGGTCTTGGAAGGACTAAGGCAGTCTCATTACAAAATAACATGTATGTTATTTTCCAGGTGGCATGTAGACTACAAGCACATTAAGTTATGAAATTGCAGTTCAGTTACATATGCTTGGAGATTGCATAGGATTAGGAATGTTGTTTATGAAGCAGCTGATCATCAGTTTATATATGGGAGCTACTTGTGCTCCATTTAATCTATTATCTCAAAGGAAAGGGTGACTGATATGGTGCAATGCAGAATCTCATCCAATTACAGCAGAAAGTTGATATTTCCTCTCAATTAGAACTGCTTAGTCTCCATATTCTTGTACGTTCATCATTTTATTGGGAAGGGATTAATGAAAAATTGATGTTATAGTTTATTATATCCATTCTAAGTACTATCAGGCTTCTGCTAATTTTCCTCGAAAATTTTATTTATGCTTTGTGTTTGGAAACTTTGCCTCCATAATAATGTATGTTGATTCTAATGTTTTGTGTAGACAGAATTTTCGTGTTTAGCACCATGGAGAAGTCTGACATTGACCTGGACGTCGTTGGCATTTCAGGATTGCCTACTGGAGAGTTCATCCAGCAGAGATGAATGTGGATGATAATAACATAGAACAATTGACTAATTTAAGCATTGCTCTGGATTATTCCAATCAGTGCATTCAAAGAATATTGAACAATGATGATCCAGGTGCAGGTGCAAATGCAGCTTCAACAAGGTTAGACATGCCATTTGTGGCCACCAACCCCCTATCTGAACTAGTCTGGTCTCCACGGAAAGGTTTAAGTCTTAAATGTGCTGATGGAAGTTTCATCGACAAGAAGCCCTCTCTTTTATGCAGTGTAGGACATACAGATATGGCAAGTGGATCTAGTTCTGATAAACATATCAGAAGTATAGACAAACCTATCAACGAAAAAAATTTTATGGCATCTTTGGCAGCATGTAATCCGGGGAGTGAAGTTGCTGGAGGTGATGATTCCACTAGATTTCCTACAAGTGATGCAGGCATAATGCTATTTAGCGGATCAAGTAATGAACTCAAGACAGGTAATGATGAAAGTTTTTGTCTACCATAAATAGTGTAAGCTGAATGTGATGCTATAAATTTTATCTTGTTCATTCCAAACCTGTCTCCTGCATTACTGAACACCTTTCATTTGGGAGCAACTGATGATCAGTTGGAGGAAATGAAAAATGCAGTATACATATCTTTTCTAAAGAAAGAGTGTCCAAGAAAAAATAAAGGGGAAGGAATATGTGATTCAGTCAATCTTCAAATGCTGAAATACATGGGAAAAGGGAAAACAAATTAGGATTGTTTATCCTTGCAATTTTGCATAGCATCATAGGAAACCTTCAAAATTACTCTAGACAGGCCCCAAAAATATTTTTGTAGCTACTAAGTTGTTCAGGAATTATTTGTTCATATTGTGAGGATAATGGACTAAACTAAATAGTGTCCTATTATTTCAGTAAGAGAGAGAAGTATTCTGAAGAGTTCCTAATTTGCTACTTACTCAATAGTTATGCCAGATTTTGGAATTATTTCCTTAAGTAACTTGCCTCTGATGTAAAGCAATCTAAGACTTGTTGTTCTTCAGAAATGTAGCTTCATTTTTCAGTTTCTCACACCTAATTGAAATGGCACTGATTTCTTCTTTTGTCAATTGAAACAGGCGAACCCAAAGTGGATGTGGCACAAAATGATCGAACTTGGGAGGAACCTACTGTCAGAGCTACAAATGTTAGTGATGGTAATCAAGCATCAGGAATGGAAATTGTTTTGGCCTCTGGAATTCATATTGTGAAGGAATGTGAACCTTGTGATACTAAAATGAAAAATGCAACGTCCTTAGGGAAGAGACATGAAGAATCACCTTCAATGATAGAGAAAGATAGAAAGAGTAAGATTGTCATGAGCCCTGTTGGACTTTTTCCCTTGGAAAAATTTGAGTCAACTGCTGAGAATGATTTAGAAACTCCGCTGGATGAAAATGCTTGTGGTCTGAAAACTAAGATTGCAGCATTGGAATCTGCCAACAGAGGTGAAACTACCAGTCTGCAGGGTGATGAGTTACTTCCTACAGACAAGACTCTTGCAATTAAAGAGCCTCTCACTACCAGCAAAATCCAAAGGGATAAAAAAGGCAAGTCCAAGGCCTTATCTGATGGAGATGCAAGTGACAGGATGTTGAATGAGGAGGAAGGAAGGCATGAGAGTGTTGAAAGCTGTAACAGTACAAGGCTATTTTCAACAGGCAAACGACAATGGAACTTTGACCAACAGTTGATTGTTGGGAGCAAAAGAGTAAAAAGGAAAATTCAAGAAAGTCCTAGTTCCTTATCACTTTTTAAACAAGACAGCTCGTTCATGAATTGGATCTCGAACATGGTGAAGGGGTTCTCAAAATCAAGCGAAGGTGAGTCACCTTCTCTGTCTCCTGCCCTTGCAAACTCTGATCATGGACGTGGGACTCCTGATCAGCTTTTTAGCCCATTCAAAAGAAATGAAGATTTTGGCTGCAGAACTATAGGATTTCAATCCATTTTTCAGTCCCTATATAGCCAAAAGACAAAAGGTCAAGAATCTATCTCCTTAAATGCCGATCATCAAACAGAAGTATTGAAAGAACTTGAGATGTATAATAAGGTATGTGACTTAAATGCCACTCCAATAGCTTGTCGTATGGTGACTGGTAATGTTTCCAATCAGTTTCTGCCATCAAATGAGAGGTTCAATGAGACTGCATCTGGCAATAAAGTGAGTCCAGTGGTCCATTCTAAAGATGTATATATGAACTTTGCAGCCAATCAGGAAAATAACAGTAGAAATGCTACAGAGGATGGAAATTCTTGCAACTTTGCAACTGATAAAGAGAGAGATGGAACAAGGTTCAATTCTTATCAGGGTAAACAGATGATAAATAGTGTTGATAAAATTGATTCTGAACAGCCATCTGAAGGGAAGACAGCCTGTAATTTTGGTTCCAAAGGTGAGCTGTTGGAAAGCTTGTGGATAGCTCGGTTTACTCCAAAAGCTTCCGGTCCCTTGTCTAACCGGGATCTTTCCAGTACTGGTGATGCTCGTGACTGTTCTGCTGATGGTCTTAGACAGAAAACTCAATTAGATAATCCTCTTGATTCTTCCAGTGAACATGAAAATGTCGAGGTCAGGGAACAATCTATTGAAGAGCCACAGCATGTACAAAACTATGGTACTGCTACTGAGGCTTCATTTGGTTTCTATAAAATCAAAAGACAGCATCATGACAAGTGCATATCTAAATTGAACCCTATCTTACTTTCCCCAAGGTTAAAAAATTCAGAGGCGATGGCTTCTGTCTTTGCCAGGAGATTGGATACCCTCAAACACATCACACAGTCAGATGAACGGGATAATGCTGCTCATGCAACTATGACCTGCTTCTTTTGTGGTATAAAGGGTCACAATTTACAAGAATGTTCAGAAATACCTGAATCTGAACTTGAAGGTCTTCTGAGGAATATAAATTCATTTAATGGGGTAAAAGAATTGCCTTGTCTGTGTATTAAATGCTTTCAGCCCAATCACTGGGCTGTTGCATGTCCTAATGCATTTTCAAGAAATATGAAATTGAATGTAAAATTTTTTGAAAAAGAAATTGCTTCAAGTTCTGTGGAGAGAAAGTTGAAAGAAAAGCTAATGGCACCTTTACATGAATTAATTTATGGCCAGATTTCTGATGTACCAAAGGGAACCTTTGATTCCATAAGAAGGCTTCGTTTGTTGCGAACAGATATTCTCAAGTAAGCAGATCATACTAATTACCTGTCCTTGTTAAATTTATTTTCCATGTCAATTCTCTGAGGACTTTTTGTCTCTAGTAGCATTTAAGCATTAATAAATTGCACTTCACTCTGCGAATTCCTAAAATGGTAGCCCTTTGATAGTTTTTCCCTTCTGTAATTGTTTTTATCATGGTAGACTAGAAATATGTAAATTTTGAGATGAACAGATAAGCTGCATCATTTAGCAAACCATTGAATTGATCTTTCTGTTTAGTTCTGGACAAACAAACACATAATGCCATCAATTTAATGGAATCAGTATGTTCAACTGATACTATGATTGGTTATACATATAACAGCAGTGGCAGTGCATTCAGAGTTAGCCTCTGCATCTTTCACAATGTAGTGAAAACATGCTCCTGTTTATGGGAGAGATCCACATATTAGTGAAAATATGTAGTGAACTGTCAATAGGACATCAAAGCATCAATCCCCTGGTGGAAGACCTGAGTTTTACACATGTAAACAATAAAATTTGGTTCTTACTAGTATAGAAGTACATTGAGTTGTGAATATATATTATGCATCTGCTCTTTTAAATTTAATATATCATCAGCTACTTTCTACTTTTTCTACTTTTACTAATCTTGTTGATTATTTTAGTTACAGCATTCACCACACAAAAGCATTTTATTTTCTCATTTCAATGTCAGTAAGAGCTCATTCTGTGCCCGTCTGACCTTTTGCCATGGAGATGCCATTTAGATTATCAGTGTTACCTTCTATTATTTAACGAGCCTACGAGAGTCTCTTACAATCTAAGGTGGATGGCATTTTCATATGTCTTTTAGCTTTGGCAAGATTGAAGTAAAATTTGAATAGACGTCTGAGGAAATCAATTTCATGGGGAATCATTAAACTAAGAACATGTTAGATCATTAGATGTATTTCATTGATAAGCAATAAAGGAAGAGAAAGGAGAATGAAGATGATTGAACAAAGGGGGTTATTGGTAAGCAAACATTGATACTATTACAAGGCATAGACCAACAATCTGTCAGCTTATTTTGCTATTTTTGTCTTTCCTCCAATAGCTTTCCTTTATATTGGAAGTTTTTTTGACATATATACTGGACAATTAACAACGGAGGAAGGTGAATGGAGCAACTTTATTCTTCTGATGGCGTTCCTCCCCATAGAATTACATGTGAATCTACAAAGAAGAGTGATGGTGAAATTGCAGCTGTGTTTAGGGTCCTCATGGCTCTGCATGCTTATAGAGAAAATTCCTTTTAGGGTACCTTATTTCTTAGAACAAATCATTAACGATTTTCTCATGGGTCTTTGTTAATGCTTATTTGAATTCTACTACTGTTGAAGTTGATTGATAACTATTCTGAAAATTCAACTACACAAGAATTATAAAATTTAGTCCTGCTTTCTCATTTACAATCACCATGAAAGTCTGACTTGCTTGTACCTAAATAACTGGTAACTCAATATTGAGATGCCCTAGAAATAGCAAGTCTCGTTACCTTTTTATGTTTTAGAAACTTTTGAACTTATTTCTTTCTTTTTTGCATTTTAAACTGATCTCACTAAGTTTATTCTTATATCTTACTGATTGTTCTATGTTGCACTGGCATCAGATGGATGAATTCCCATACGCCATTGTCGCATCTTGCTGGTTTTTTCCTACGGTTGCGGCTTGGGAAGTGGGAAGAGGGACTTGGGGGAAGCGGATACTATGTAGCTTGCATTACTGGTATGGCTAAAATCATGTACTTCATAACCCTTCAATTGTATTGAGTTGGTAGATGGTTTGCATATTTCTTATGAAAATATAGCGTTTGGATGTGAATCATCAATAGTTGGTGGCTCATTTAGCACTTTTTCCTTCGCTTAGAATGCACAGGAGCACAGATTGAGAGTTCACTCCAAAAGTCCAAAAAATCTATCTCTGTCAATGTAGGTGGGATCAAATGTTTAGTTGAAAGTCAATATGTCTCCAACCATGATTTCCTTGAGGTAAAAATCTAACTTGATTTCCCTAGTTGTGAATGTATACGAGTTAGATGCATGTTTAATAAAATTGGCAGGGCCCATTTTTGTTTGTGTTCAATAACTTAGATTTTTGGTTTTTTTTTTTTTTTAATTGTTGATGTGGATGACTACTATAATTGATGCTGGAGAAAAGACAGAAGTACCTAACATTAAAAATGGCCAATAAGCTGTTGTTACTATTATAGATACTAGCAATGTCTACTGGGCAACATTAATGGCACATTTGGTTCACATGGGAAATAAAATGGGAATGGATCTCTTATTTCAAGATCCCCATTCCAAGTTCAGTCTTTAGATAATTAAATATAATGTAATGGTAATCTTGAAAATTTATATGTAAAATAGATGTTATTTTTATCTATATTCAAGTTCTTCAAATATAAAAAATCGAAATTCCTCGTGTTCTGAATAAGAAAATGAAAACCTATTCTAGCAGTCGCATTCTATTTCCAAATCCAAAAGGAACCAACCATGGCCTGAAAGTTCAACTAGGAAAAATGGTTTGCAAGTCAAGAAGGCCATACTTAATTATCTTATAGGCTTATACAAAATAACGGGAAAAAAAAAAGTGTATTTGAATTATTGATTGTTGCTAACCTTTTCTTAATACTGGTGGCTGAACCTCTCTGCAATTTGCAGGATGAGCTCCTGGCATGGTGGTCTGCCACCTCAAGGAGTGGCGGCAAGTTGCCATCTGAAGAAGAGTTAAGATTGAAATTTGAAGAAAAGAAAATGTTGGGGTTTTAGTCTCTGGGTCTATTTCAGCAGATAGGTACACATGTTCAAGTTGCTGCTTGCACAAATGTAAAGTTAGAAGCAATACCAAAGGTGAGCTATGTTATCTTTGTACATAAGTTTCATGAATTTTAATTTTATTCTGTAGAATTCAAGGCAATTACGAGACACGGGTTCTCTGCTTGAAGGAAATATGGATGCCTTGTGTTTCGGTGGTGATGCCGCTGCACTATATACTGTTATTCAGTTCTCCATTTCCATTGATCTGTGGGAGTGAGGCAGGAGTTTAAACCCCTAAAAGACATGCAGGATTTTAAACCCCTAAAGGACGAGCATTTGACCACTGAGTTATCGGTGGGCGACCATACCAGTCTACTCTTAAAAAATTGACCTCAAACATAGTTTTACTATACATCTTCAATTCATGGATTTAAGATATTACAGCAACAATCATGGGAATTTCTTCCAGTTTATTGTCGCATTAAAATTTGCAAACTGGGTTAATAATAGCCTTTAGCCATTTGAAGTTTGTTTTCCAGAATGGAAATTTGATTCGTTGTGTAAGAATTGTATAGCGATGAGTATTTGATATTTTTAATATTCTAATACTTTTGACAAGGATGATTGAAATAGTAGCAATATGGAATCACTGTTGATATTGCTACTACAGTTTGAATTGACAAGAAATGCTGTCCAGCAAATCAAAACAATGGAAAGCAACTATAGTGAAAATCTGAAGTGGAGAATAGACTTTTTAGCTTTTGGCCAAACAAGATGAGCATATTTCATTTTCCATGTAAGCACATCCATGGCTTATGATTTAGCCTCCCACACTTTGTTACAGTAATAAAGATTAAAGTTGAGGATCTGTACAAGTTTGACTCTTAAATTTATAAAAATTTATTTAGTTTTTATTCGTATTAAATTATAATAATATTTATGAATTTGATGTATCAATCATTGTTGAACCCCGAAAAGAAATTACAAATAAAAGAAAAAATTACAAACAGAACTGAATCAGAATAATATTTAAATTATGTTTAGCTGAAAATAAACCCAATATAAATAAAATGTAAAAATTTAAATATGATTATAGTTGATTGATAATACTAAAAATAAATTTATAATAAAATATTTACTTAAAAAAAATTTGAAGTAGAATATATAAATTAGTATTTTCTTTTTAATTTACAAATTTAATTATTAGTATAAAATGATATTTTTTTATATGTTTAAATTTAAATTTTTGAGAAAATTAATAATATAAAAAGCAATAAAGAAAAAATCTGTCGAGAACTTATAAAACTCATGTGATTAACCAATAAAATAACACAGTTAATCACAGGGATTCAAACAGTTCAAATTAAAAAATAAAATATTTAATTAAAAAAACTAATAAAGTGATTAGTTAAAGTTTTAAAGATTTTTTTTATTCCTTTGCCCTTTTAATATAGTAATTCTTTTTGTCCAGATTAGGAATAGGATGAGTAGTTTCCTTATTTCATCACATTGATTTTATGTACCAGTGACTAAAGTGACAAAAAAAAATTAACAAAAATTAAATAAATTCATTTTTGTTATTTTTAATTAAAAAAATTTCAAACTTTTCATTAAATACCCAACTACAAAACTTAATTCCTGTTTAAAAATATACACATCGATAATTAAAAAATTATTAAATATTTAAATAAATATCAATTATCAATTTATTTTATTCAAATTAATAAAATTTAATAATAAGTAAATTTTGATAATAAATAAATTTTATTAACTGAAAAAAAAAAATCTTTATCTCAAATTAATAATTATTAATCCCCTATTCAAACTACAGGCCGTTTTAAAATAAATAGCGAACCCAACTCACTATAACTAACAACAAAACCAACACCAATTGGAAGCAACGCTGCACGGTCTAAAATTCCAACAAGATGCGCCACAACGGTGAGTTGCTGACTTTTCTCTCTCTCTTTCTCACAGCTCCACTTTAAATTTAATTAATTACAGAGATTTCATTTATTTAACTCTCTTCTTCTTCAGACGATCGTCATGGAAAGGTCATCTTCACACTGATTGTTGCTGCCTCTTTGATGGGGCTCGTCACCGCCGGTGCAACTCACTATTACTGGAAAAAATCAAAATCAAAATCTAAGAAAGTTGCCATAAGTATCATCCCACGGCTTGACAGAACGGAATCTGGCCGTATCGGAAATCTTGAAAGATTCTCCCACTATGTTGGTGATTTCTCTAGCTAGCTACTTACATTAATTAATCTGTCTCTTAATTCTCAAATATTGATTAATTAATTGTGGTTAATTGCAGCTAGGCAAATTGGATTTGCAGATCCAAATGAGTGTCCACAGCTATGCAAATTGGCTTATGATTACTTGAGGAAATCAAAGGATTGTGAGGGTAATATTTATGAATTTTTTGCTAATGAACCTGAAGCTAAGTCTTTGTATGTGAAGCTCATAGAAGAGTTTGATAGATGTATTCTTAGTTACTTTGCCTTTCACTGGACTCAAGTTTCTCATATGATTACTCAGGTAATACTACTTATTAATTCTTAATTCTCCATTTTTCACTAATTAATTAAAACTTAAGAGCTATATAATCTTGAGAATTTAAATATATAACCGGTATAAAATTGCAGGTAATAAATGATGAATCTGAGAAGAAGCCCAAACTCAAAGACTTTATAATGGCAGCTACAAGGTATTTCTCTGCATTTTTTTTTTCTATCAGATAATATATCAAAGTGATTGGTACTTTACTATAATCCACACCATCTGATTTGGTGTGGGACCTTGGAGTCCCACATCATCAAATGGTAAGACTGACTGCAGAATATTGATTGTGTGCACATCCTTCCTAATCAAGCTTCTGATATACTACTATATTAGCAACTTGAAGTACTGTAAGAATTTTACATTTTATGGTCTAGTTGGCTTTAAACCTATAAGATAATTATTTAAGGTCTAATGTCCAGAAATTTTGTTTAAATAATTAATTAATGCATACTGTATATACTATATTAATGATTAAAATTTTGTGAAGTCAATGATTTAGCAAATATCTTGCTATTAGAAACAGAATTATGCTTAATATGGATAAGTACAAAGTGATTAAGACATTATTTGATAATAAAGATATTTAACATTTTTTTTAGACGTTAAGGAAAGAAATTAATTTTAAATTTATTGTTTAAAAAAATATATATTTAATATTAATATTAAATTATATTTTGATGTATATTAATATTTAACACTTAAAATTAAAATTTTAAATATTTAATTATTTTATTTTATTTGATGTAACATTGAGGTCTGTTCCATACTCCCATAATATTTTTTTTTTTTTTTTTTTTAATTGTCACATATTTTATGACGAGAAGAGCTGCACGTGCCATTAAATCATTAAATTTATATATTGTTTTATTTATTCTAGACATACTAATGGCCCTAGCTAATATAAAAATTTCATTTCGTTAATTTAATCTGTGTTTTCCGAAATTGATATTAATGTTATAATTGGAGATTTTTAATCAAAATTAAAAGTACCTTCTTATCCAGTATCAATTTTAATCATAAAAATTAAATGGAGTAATAAATAACTATAGTATATTGATTTAAAAAAATATATTTCTAATTTTTTATTTAAAATCAATTTTTTGTAATAGCGATGCCAAATTAACACTAAGTTTGGCTTCAACAAATTTCACAATAAACTTTTTTTTTTAGGAAAAATTACTTATATGATAAACTTAAAAACAAACATATTTTTATTTGTTTATTTTGCAAGCACTGCATGTATATTTACATTTATGATTTATTATTTTATTCTATGAATTACTCAATTGGATTTATTTTTTTACGATATGATAGGAAACAAAGATTTGAAAGGGTGACGACGGACTTGAAGGTGACAAGGGTCTTCTCTATGCTGGTGGAGGAAATGAGAGCAATCAGCAAGGGTGACTCACAAACTTCGGATTTAATGGTACCAGTGGCCCTTAGCGAGAGAAGTCCGGTGCTGCTACTTATGGGCGGTGGTATGGGGGCTGGCAAAAGCACAGTCATCAAAGATATTCTCAAAGAGTATATCTACACTAAAATCCCTCAAGACACTACTATTTATGTCGTATTTTAGTGACCCGTTATAGCGTGTGATTTATATATGGTATTATTAGCAGTTAAATTGGATAATTTGGCAGGTCATTCTGGTCAGGATCAGCACCAGTAATAGTGGAGGCAGATGCATTCAAAGAATCAGATGTTGTTTACAGAGCCATAAGTGCTATGGGTCATCATGATGATCTGCTTCCAACTGCTGAACTGGTACATACATTGTAATTGACAAGATGTCTTGTGATGATGTAAGTTGTACACTTATGTATACCAGGTATTGAAATTCACACTAAATTTACATATATGCATTAGGTGCACCAATCATCAACTGATGCTGCATCATCCCTCTTAGTAACTGCTCTGAACGAAGGTCGGGATGTGATCATGGATGGTACCATGTCATGGGAGCCTTTTGTTGAACAGACTATTGCAATGGCACGTAATGTGCATAAATACAGGTATCGTATGGGAGTTGGATACAAAGTGGCTGTGGATGGGACCATTACTGAAAATTACTGGGAGATATACGAAGATGAAAATCAACAGCAGAATGAAAATGGAGAAGTAAAACAAAGGAAACCATACAGAATAGAGATGGTTGGAGTTGTCTGCGATGCTTATCTTGCTGTTGTTAGAGGAATCAGGTAAATATAATATATCAAATTTGTACGAGATTTATGAAAACTAGTCTGTAATATCATATTACTGATAACTAAAAAACAAATAAAAAATATATATTTATACATATATATTATGAAATCTATCTTATTACATTATTATATTCTATTGAGAATTCAATTGACATTTAGTAAATTTTTGGAATTTGAGCAGGAGAGCTATAATGACTGGAAGAGCTGTGAGGGTCAGTTCACAGTTGAAATCCCACAAGAGATTTGCTGGTTTATTTACAAGATACTGCCAACTTGTCGACAATGCAAGACTATATTGCGCCAATGCAGGAGGAGGATCACCTAGGGTAAGATTCTATCAATAAGTATTTCATTTGCATGGCATAACATATATATATATATATCAGTGGACCAGCTCTTTATTCTCTTGGGTTTTTTTTTTTTTTAACTAACTTCTTGGCAATTCCTAGATTCTAGTTGGCGGAGAATAGAGAGCTGGTCTAGTGATAGGAGACTGAATAAAAAAGTTCAGAGGGATAAATATGAAATAAAAAAAAAATTATAGGTAAAAAAAAATAAAAAGGGGGAGGGGGGGCCCGCTTGAGAAGCCGTGGTCCCCACTAACAGTCCTCGGTCCGCCATTATCTAGTACATGATAGAAACAGCTCCAGTATTACTGTAGCTTGACTGGGACAATTTGATTGGTTGTTAAAATATCTAGGCTGAAATATGTGAAAAAGCTTGAATTTTAGCTAACATTGGACCCACCGTAAATGCAGTTAGAAACTCGACTTATATGAGCTTGGAATCATCATTTATCTTAATTAAGAGTTTTTTTTTTTCGGAGAGTTTTTCATTGATATTTTCATGAACCCAAAATAATTCAATCTAAATGAACAATATTTAAGAATATTTACAATTCAAAGTAAAATTTTCACACAAATTATCAAATCAATACTCGCAAGGGTTAAAGATCCCAGGACACCGTTCTGAACTGGAACCAAGATATTACCGCTATCGGGTTATTAGTCAAATACCAACCTCATATGTTTAAACTTTGATAAACCTTATCCTCTTTAAAAATTTGTTGATGCTTCAAAAAATAAAAATTACTAGGCCAAGTCAGGTAAATATATTATATTTACCTATTTGTATTGAATGTTATATATAAAATTCATAGGTCTTAATGCACACACTAGTTACACTGATTTCTGGAAATGCCTAATATTAGAGAATACAAATAGGTAGTTTTTGATAAAGAAAATTAAGTGTTGAATTACTTGAGTGATATAATTTTTAAATTGGAAAAATATTTAAAAATTTAATAATTTATTATATTCAATATAAATTTTAAACTAAAATTTTAACTTGTCAAATAATTTAAAAGAATTAAATATTGAAATTATTAATTTTAAATACCAAATCAAATTATCAAACACCATCTAAAATTTTGTTTGGGTGCGAAATGCAGTTGATAGCAAGGAAAGATGGAGATAACAGGCTTCTAATTGACCCAGAAGAATTCAAATGCTTGGAAAATGTGCGCAGTTTAAACTCCGATGCAGATTCCATCTATGAGCTTTATACTGACCCAAGCGCAATCTACGAGTCCGGCTCAGTTTGGAAAGACAACGTCTTGTTCCCTTCAAGGTCTGCCCTTCAATCACAGCTCAAAATGGCAATTCAAATGATTGAAAATCCACCATCGTCCAACTCAGCTTGAACTCATTGGGATCTAATATTTCAAAACTCAAGCTCCAAATTTTATCTGTTTGAATGTTACTTTCGGGAATTGCATGAGACCAATCACAGTGCTGAAAATGGCAAAAACGGAAGGAAAATGAGAGAAACCAATTTCGTATTTTTCATTCAACCAGAGTTTGCAATGCATTGATTTTTGTTTTGAATGAACCATTAATCAAAAAGCAATCTATGCTCAAAATGCCTAGACAATCTACGTCAAACCCCATAAATTTACAGAATCTACTAAGAAAAACCGTTCAACAAACACGCAGTACCTATCTAGTTAGCCTTCTTAACAGTGGCTTTCTTGACGGGTGACTTGATACTTTTTGGCTTCTTTGCTGCTTTCACCGGCGTCATCTTCTTTGCGACAACAGCCACCTTTTTTCCCCGTGTTTTCACAGCAGAAGATTTCACCTCCTTCTTTCCAGGAGACTTCACAACTGTGGATTTCACCACCTTCTTTGGCTTTTGCTCAGCCTCAGCCTTACGCTTCACTGTCGTGCTCTTCAGCTTAACAGGAGCCCCAGTCTTCGCTTTAGGCTTGGCCGGTGCTTTAGCATCAGAGACAGAAGTTGTTTTGGGAGGGATCTTAAATGAGTTCTTGACCTTGACAAGCTTGCCATTAGCCACAAGCTTCTTCAATTGAAGAAGCAATAGCTTCTTGAAATTGGCAGGCAGGTTAGGCTTTTGCTTCTCTTCAATGAATTTAGCGATTGCGATCTGGCTTGACCCTGTTCTCTCCTTTAACGCCATTATCGCCTCGTTTATCATCTACAGCCAAATTTCAATTTAAAAAAAAAAAAAAAGGATCACTCACAAACACATATAAAAATATCATCGAAATATATATCACTAGATTTAGAATTGCATTACCTCGCTGTAAGGAGGGTATGCCCTGGATTTCTTAGGGGCAGAGGCAGCTTTCTTGGATTTAGGCTCTTTCGAAGCTTTGGCTTTAGCCTTGGACGGAGCTTCAGTGGCGGCAGGGGGCATGGTTACAGAGAATTGAACGATCAAAGTGCGAAAATTTTAGGGTTTTGAAATTTTGAAAATGGAAGGAGGGAAAATGAATAATTGTGATTGAAATTGAGTTATTGGAGGAAAAAACGCAGGCACTTATAAAGGATTTAAAAATGGAAAAGGCAAACTGGGATTGGAGGAAATACGTTTCACTCGGATCGTGATCCGTGGGCGAAAGGCTCACTTTTAACCGTTGGATTGGAAATTATCCATGGTAAATAATGCACTTCTTGAAAAGGAAAGGGATTGGGTTATATATAGGATGACGCGGATTGTGATAAAAAAGAGACAGAGATGATGGACTTGCACTGTGAAAAAATGAAATGTACGAGTAGGACTATTAGGGCAACTCCATTCGGACTGGTGTATAATACCATTTTACAATCTATTTTAATCTCTCATTTGAATGTTATTTTGTACAGTAAAATAATATTGATGAACGATATAATATTAATTAAATATTTTATTATTCATCAACGTTAATTTTTTTTTAATTTAATATATAAAAAATTTATAATTAAAATTAATATTTTATAAGTCCATTATTTTTTTTTTATTTTTATTTTAAATAATATATAAATAGTAAATGAGTCATTTTAATTAATAAATTATTATAATTTAGTTTGTTATATTATTATTTTGCTAAATTAATAATTAAATTTTTTTAATAAATATATAAATCATATTTATTTATGGGTAATTATTGAAATATTATAAAATAGTAAAAATTATAATAAATTATATAAGAATATAAAAATAATATTTTGTTTTAGTGTAAAAAATGATGTTAAAAATGAAATTATAATTTAATATAATATAAATTATTAAATTATATAAAATTAACTACATTTTAATATTGTAGGTTGAAAATGACTTAGTGATTATTTGCATATACATACACGCCCGCTAAATGCGCAACGAATGATGACTAAAAATATGAAATTTTAAGTAGGGTATATTTAAGTTATGTTTTTAAAGTTTTTAATTTAAAAAATAAGGATATATTTAATTTAAATTTTTAAAAATTTTATGAAAGTAAGATGTCATTTAATTGAGACTTTTAAATATTTAAAAAAATTTATAAAAATTAAGAAATATTTAATTAATATTTTTTAAAAAATTTTAAAAGTTAGTCAGTATTCAAAAAGACATTAATTTTTAAAAAATAAAATTTTAAAAATTTTAATTGACTTTTTATATGTTAATATTAATAAAAAAATTTCAAAATTATCTTTCATTTCTTTTCAAAATTTTGAGAAATTTTAGATGACTTTTTTTTTATATGTTGACAGAAGAAATAATTAAATCGAATTAAACTGAATTAAAAAATTATTGTAAATAATAAATTTATTTTTTAAAATTATTTATTTAAAAATATATATAAGCTGTATATAAGTTTGACTCATAAAAAATACTAATATTTTTTTTCCATATATTATAATATAAATTAATTAATTAATTTTTTTTCTGCTTGATTTTTTAACTAATAGTACATGAAGATTAACATTTCTATCTCTAGATAATAATATTATTGAAAACAATATCATTAGCATATTAAATGGGAATATTTTATTTTGAGAATATATCCCATATGATTTGACTTGTTTAATCCTATAATTAATTTTTTGATTTTATGATAATCTTTTTCATAATTTATTTTCTCAATTGATTTTTTTTAGAATGGAGTAATTTTTTTGTGTATAAACAACATAATTAGAGGTAAATATATAAAAATAATTAATTTTTTATTTATTTTTAATATAAAATAAAATATATGATAAAATAATAAAATTCTATATATGTGCATAAGTATGTTATCATACAATTTAAAAAAAAAAAAAAAAAAACTTATTAATATTTCTTATAAGATATTATTTTATATTTTTTCATATATTAGCTTTTATTTATTATTATAGATATAATCATATAATTAATACTATGTAAATTATTTTTTCAGAATATATGTAAATTAATTTTTTAAAATAAAAATATTGTAAATTTTAAATACTAGACTTATTTACATTGATAATATTATTTTTTTTTATTTTTTTTAAATATTATTATTAAAAATGATAATCTATTATTAATATGAACCCATATAAAAAAATTTGATTTTTTAAAAATATCAAAGTAGCTATTACAAATTAACTAAATTTATAAAATTTTATTTATTTTTATAAAATAAAAATATACAAAAATTATTCATAAAATTATAAATTCTGTAAAAATATTAAAAATTTATAAAATTTTATAAAAATCATTTACTTAAAAATATCTATAAAAATCATTAATTTTTTTTTATTCAATACACCTCTAAAGATATTGTATTGTATTTAGTTAATATTTTGATTATTTCATTTTACGACTGCTACCACGAGAGATATTATGGAATGATAGTCAATGTTATTTACCAAAGATACCTATCAAACTTCACATGGAGGTAACCATTAACAATGTATATATCAAGGGTGGAACTAAAAGTTTATATTTGGGGTCAAATATAATTAAATATAATTTATGAATATAATTTTTTATTATATATATTAATAATTTTATTAAACATTAATTGTGTCAAATATAAAATAAATATATGATAAAAGAAAATCTCAATCTAATAATTAAATTGGAGTTTTAATTCTGTAAAAAAAAAAAAAAACTCTTCAAAATATTAATAAATTATCTATTATCAAAAAGAGAATAAAAGGAAATTCAAATTTCTTAATATAAATAAAAAAATAAAAAATAAAAGTTCATTTGATTCAAATATTATAATAATAGAATCAAAATTATATAGACTTAATTTAATATGGAAAATCAATTTTTATTATTGGGAGCTCTTGTTAGAAAGGAATATATAAACCTGTAGAAATTTTTTACCTAGGGACTGTGGTTCCTGTGAGGGCATGAATGATTTTGCCCTTTTATATATCTATATTTATCATATGGGTTGAAATTATTCTAACTTTATTAAATTATTTCCATCAAAGACAAATCATTTATATTATAAAATGAAAAACAAACTCTCTTATTCAGATCAAGTAACGGAGATAGCTAAGGCTTAGATAGGCCTGAGTTATCCCAATTTAAATTAAAATAACTTTATATAATTCATTAAAATTAAAATTTTTATATAATTTTAACGCATCTAAAATTAATTTTCTTAAAATTTTTTTATTTATATGAAAAATTTTAAAATTTGATTCACCTAAAATAAATTTTTAATTTCATCCTTACTCTTATCAATCAAATTAATTTTTCTAGGTGTGCGATCCGTAATATATAATATGTATCTCACTAAAAATTTATCTATCTATTTTAACACTAACTATTAACTATTAATATTATCTACAATAAAAAAAAATAAAGCAAATTCTCATTTAACTTGTCATATTATCTAATTTGTATTTATAATATGAGTATTTAATTGTATATATGTAAATATTTTAAAAAAATATATTATTATGAGAATTAAAATAATTTATTACACTGATATCATTATACTAAATATCACTATATTTTTAGAACATATTCGGTTTAACAGTTGCAATTATAATTAAGTGAGTATTTGATAAAATTTTTTAATACAGTTATTAATTTTTTGATTATTGACAGCTATTAGCTGTTAATTAGTCAAACAGTTGTTATTTATAAAAATTTAAAATTAAAGTTTTTTTGAAAAAGTTAATGCTTTTCAATTAAAAATATTAAATTATCATCAAAAATAATATTCAAATAAAAAAAATATTTATATTTATTTTTATTTTTAATGATTATTGAACAGTTAATAATAAATTTATCAAATAAATACAACAATCAGCTATTAAATAACAATCATCAACTATCAATTATTGATTATCAATTACAGCTATGAATAATAGCTAACAACCGGTACCAAATCACCATGTCCTTAAAACATGTTTGGTTTAATTTAGCAATTACAGTTAATTATTAATATTATTGAGTAGCAATTATGAAAAACAACTTGATAATCCAATAATTATAAATTTTATTATTTAATATTTTAATCATAATTTTAAAATATTGACAATTATATTTTAAAATATTATTTCAAACATTTTAAACTAATAATTAAAAATAAATTTAAGATAGAATTTCTTATTTATTAATTACTAGTTTAATTTACTCGGAATCGGAATATGTGTTACTCGAGCAAAGTCTTAACCCAAGTTGTAATCTGTCTTGAGCCTGGCCCAATTATTTTAACAAGCGAGGTCCACAAACCACAACTCCAGGTGGGCCTCTGTAAACATTCAACATTTTAGGGTTTCACGCCAAGAGTCTTATCTCATAAATAACGACAACTTTGGTATGCTCTCTGCTTCTGCTACTCAAAAACCCTAGCGGCTCTCAGATCCACCGAGCTTATTCCTTCGGTTAGGGTTTTCCGATTCAATATTCAATTAGCAACCATGGTAATATTCTTCTTCTTTCTCTCTCTGTTTCTCTCTGTCTATATGCGTATGAGCGTATCTCTAAAATATTACCTGTGTAAATTTGTGTAGGCGGATGTGGAGACAGAGGTAGCTGCAGGACAGCCAAAGAAGAGAACGTTCAAGAAGTTTAGCTTCAGAGGAGTGGATTTGGATGCTCTTCTTGACATGTCCACTGATGAGCTTGTCAAGCTCTTCCATGCCCGTGCTCGCAGAAGGTGATTTTAATAAGCATATTTTGATATTTAAATTTTGTTTTTGCTGTTCTGTCTTGGATGTAATGGAATATATGCGTATTACAGGTTCCAGAGGGGTCTGAAGAGGAAGCCTATGGCTCTGATCAAGAAGCTTCGCAAGGCGGTAATAATTCATAACTAATTCTTTCGCTATAGTTTTGTTTGATTTATAATTGTTTGGATCTTGAGGTATTGGTCTCATTTTTTTTTCTCTGTGATCGACTGGAATTTTGATGAGTTCTAATGAGTTGTTTACTAAATGGTACTTTTATTTTGGCGTTACATTTGTCAATCAGTGGCACTTTTTTCCGTTTGTAGTTAACCAATAGCTTTTTAGATGTGGAGAATTGTGGGTAACTTTTTTCAGTTTATTTTAATGCATCTAAATAAAAAGATTGAATTGTTACGAGTTGATCTGACCATCATTATTATAAATTTAGGCTGGTGCTATTGCATTTTTTGGAAATTGAGTCTTAGTTTGGTTAAGATATACTTTCGAATGGATGCCTCATTATCTGTAATTTTTTAATTTAATTTAGAGTAATCTGGAGATGTCTTTACTGTGCTCAAGGTATTTTGATTTTTTTATCTGGATTGAATTTAGAAACACTGGTTATAAACTTTTTAGTCAGTAGAGGCTTGTGGCTACTTTTGATTGTCTTGGTTGAATTAAGAAACTTTTGCTACACCTAACAATTTTTATGTTTTAAGTAGTGTGAAATAGTCATTGGTTCATAAACTAGGGAATTTTGAAGTTGCTTGATTCTTCCCTTTACTATAAGGCAAGGGTCAATATCTTACTGTATGGTTGTGGGATAGCATTATGTGAATAAGATGCATGCTGAAATCATCAATTAGTCATAGGGTTAATTGCTGAACTAATTTGTCATCTGTTGAATGTGTTCTGTCTTTGGTAGTAAATAATGGCTTATTATTGATGTCTTGGAGCAGAAACGGGAAGCCCCACCTGGTGAGAAGCCAGAACCAGTTCGAACCCACCTTCGTAACATGATTATTGTTCCTGAGATGATTGGAAGCGTTATTGGTGTATACAATGGGAAGACCTTCAATCAGGTTGAAATCAAGCCTGAGATGATTGGGCATTATCTGGCTGAATTCTCAATCTCATACAAGCCTGTGAAGCATGGTAGACCCGGTATTGGTGCTACCCATTCATCTAGGTTCATTCCTCTTAAGTGAGATGTTTGGCTGCGACTTGGTACTCTTGTTATTTCCTATTATATAAAGACGTCTGTGTTAATCAATTTTTTGTCTATTTAAGTTGTTTCTTGATATGTTTAGGTCTTTAAACTCGTTCTCTAAGGATTTTGTCTCACTTTTGGCTTTTATAGTTGAATTTCTGGACTATTTATGGTAGTTTGCAAGTATGCTCATGGAATTCTCAATTTTTGCATATTCCTTTGGGCATTTCTATACCTGAAGTCTTTCTGTTTTATTTTGCATGATTTTACTCTATATATGATAGTAATTAATAGTCATAATACGAATGCTCCGATAAATACAAAGTCGGCAGTTCCACTACCCTCTGTTTTGGAGGTCTGCTGCTAATTGTGGTGTTAACTTTGTAATTTTTTTTTATAATGTCGGAAAAACAAATGCAAGTTTTCATTTTTTAACGAATAGGCAATGTCTCCCTTGAATTGATCTAGCAAAGCAATATTAGACATCATTGGGTGTTTATTATTTTTCAGTCTAAAATTGAATTAAACTCCTAAACTCCTGTGTTTCGGTTAATCGTCGTAATTTAACGGGCCCTAATTGTCACATTGCTGAAAAAAAAAATGGTTTAACCCTTTTCAAAATTCCGCACCGGGACAATAGGCTTGGGCAAAGAAGATTCTAAACATCTACAGGGAAGGCAACTATGTTGCTGACTCCATGGCAAATCTGGCTTTATCCTTGCAGTGCCCCCCCTGCAGGTATTTGGCAATTTCTTCAACTGGATGGGATGAGGGTGGGTTGGAGCAGAAGGCTTGCTTCTATGTGATTTTGTGTTTTGTTTTTCTGGGTTTGTGCCCCGCTTTTGTCTACCGAAAAAAAAAAAAGAGAGGAGTTGTTTGGCTTCGTTGAGAGTCCAAGTTCCAGATACTGGGGCTATTCTGTTGTAGCATCATGGCCGGCAAGTTGGAGTATTCGTAACGGCCTGATAATTACTTGAAAGCCTCAGAATTCTAGCATCTGGTGATAAACCTAACCATTTATATAGTTATTTACAGTAGGAAATAGTCAGTCATCCAGAAATTTGAATTAATCTTTGGGTACAGGGAAGTGATTACAAACAACTGCATGTAAACTCTCGGTCTTAAATCTTAACCTATTAATTGATTAGCCTACAGCCGCAGGTGGTTTGTTCATGAGCTCTTCAGTGGGGTTTGCTGCAGGCTGTGGACGAAACTTCTATTATCCCAACGTGGGAACAATCCCAATTCCTTAAGATAAATGTGTGTTTTTCTGATTAAGATGAATATTGGAAATATGAGGATGAAGATGATGAAATGGAAGATGGAGATGAAAGAAGTGTTAATAGTTTGTGAAGCTAGAAATTAACTGTGTTTAAGTTGAAGTGAGTGTTTCAAGTTAATACTCTTATCCTTGGTCAGGGTAATTTTAATTTATGTTTAAACGACAATTGCTCTACTTTTCTCCCTATGCCATGTTTATATGCATTATTGGTGTGTAAAACGATCTTGGCGTGCAGCATGACTGCATGAATTGAAGGAAATGATAAATTCACTTGTCAACTACTCCTTATAGAAGTTGAAGCCTGAAACTCTCACTAACAATGTTAATTAATAAGAAAACATTTGGGCATCTCGAACATCTATGAGCACATGATCTGGAAGATTAGTTAAAAAGCTTAAAAACTTATGTTTTATTTACCGAGTGTCTAATCTCCTTTCTCATACTCTCTTTATATTTTATATCATTTATTTTTTAAAATATTTTAATAATTAATATATTTTTTATAAATAATATAGCACATATAAATAATATAAAATAAAAAATGAAATACAAAATATATATAAATATATATAAATAAAAAATTCAAAATGCAATTATATTTAGGCTTCGTTTGGAAAGTCTGAAATTAAAGTTGAAATTATAATTATAATTGAAATTATCAATTTCAATATTTTACAGCTATCTAAAATTATAATTGAAATTATAATTACAATTTTATAAAATTATAATATAATTAAAAAATCAATTCTATAATTTCATTTTCAACCTATAAGAATTACAATCATCTCTACCACCGCCACTCCCAGTACTATCGTCATCGCCACCGCTATCTCCAGAGTCATCATTGGCGTTGATGGTTTGCCACCTTCGACAACGGTGGTCCGCTATTGCCGGCAACGATAACCCATCTGACGATTATTACCGGCGATAATGACTTGTTGAACCGTCATCGCCGATGATTCATCACAACCCTCATCGCTATCGTCAGTGGTCCACCACTATTTTCAACTCAAACAAATATTTTTATCGTCATCAATTTTTTATTTAATTTTAATTTTAATTTCAATTTTTAGTATGAAGTAAATATTAGAATTATAATTTCAACAGAATTTTAATTTTAAAAAATTAAAATTAAAATTAAAATTTTTAATTCTAATTCTAATTCTTGTCCTCAAAATGAAATCTTATTGTTATTAGCTATTTGACTAAATGGGATGAGTTAACTAGCCATCTCAAAGTCGTTGACTGGGAGGATTTTAGCATATGTCCTTTGTTTTCTAATCAACGTTCTTTGGATTATGTCACATTACCTTTGATTGTCAACATATATATATATGTAATACAAAGTGCAGCAAATTCTTAATTAATTATACATTAGTCTTCCATTCCTGTGCGTGGTAAAATAGATTAAATTAGTAGAATTAAACCCTATAATTATGGCTTAATTTAGAGTCTTTAGTCAATTCAAAGCATCGACATGTACGTACTAAAATAAAAATAAAAAGTCCAATCCATTAATTAAGAATTCTAATTTGACGGCAAATTAACCTGCAAGAAATTAAGTTGCTATTCTTAATTATTAGCTCATACATTTTCATTTTCTGTGAATAGAAAGAGACAAATTAAATTAAATATTGGAGCAATTGGGCCCACATTTTAACCTTCTTCGAAATGAAAGAGGAGTTTCCTTTCCACCTCTTGTAGTGTTCTGCGCACTGCTTTTCGTATTTCACCATCTGAAATCTTCAGCCAACCATTCATATAATCTAATTAGCGTAATCCATAGTTAAAACGTGACCAATTACTATAAATAATAATATATATCATGCGTGCATGTCTTAAATGATTTCGCGTAATTTAAAATTATTATAAATTAATATTCAATAAATTAATAATTTTTTTTTACCTCAATTTAAATTAATAAATTAAATTAATAATTTTAATAAATTAATAAAATAATATTTTTTTAAACTTTATATATAATAACATGATTCTATTTATATTATAAATTAATAATTTATTATTATTATATATATAATATACTGTAATATTTATTAAAATATTAATATATTGTTACATATTTTTTTTTAAATATAAATTTAATTAGATCTTATCTCTAATTTTTTTATTGCATATAAAAGTTCTAGGGTTAAACTCTTAAATTGTAAAAAAAAAAAAAAATTTATAAAGTGTTATTGATATTTTGAGTACGTTTTTATCTCTAATTTCGCTTGACCGTATTTAATATTATACCTTAACAAACATTCAAGTAGAATCTGTTTGCTGTAATTTTTTTTAAGTGCATGTAAAATACTCTTTATTATACTCACACAATATTTTACGTATCTTATGAATTATGATTAATTTTTAAATATATTTTAGATGAGAATCCATTATAACTATGAGATATATAAGAGATTGTTTGAAGTGATTTATATAAAAATTATTTTAAATCTAAACAATTATACTCACATATTTTTTTTCTTCATTTAATCTATATTCAATTTACTTATATTTTTTTATTCAATTTATTTAATTCATATTCAATTGATAATATATTTTTTGTTTTATTTTAATTAATTCACATTCAATTTAATACATATTTTTTTTCAATTCATTTAACTTATATTAAATTAATTATAAAATTAGTAAAATACAATAATTTTTTTAGTTGATTAAATATTATTTATTGAATTATAAATATTCTCTTTAAATTAATAAATTATTAATTTATAGATTAATTAATATATTTTTTCATTAATAAAATTTACGAGTCCAATATTATTAATTTATAGAAGTTTTATTGTACATTGCCCGCCAAATTTGATCATTTTTTACTAAATTATGTCATCATGAATTGTTTATTATGGAATTTCAAGAAATATCAATTAAAAAAACTAATATATTATCGCAATTCTAAGATAAAAAAAATTAAAACATATATTTTTAATTTTAATGTCCATAAATAAAAGCAGTTAATATAAATATTTAATAAAAATATAAAAAAGAGAATAAAATTGAAATGATAATAATTATTATTTTCTTGAAATCTTAAAACAACAGATATTTTAAAAAAAATTAAAATGACAGATCAATATTAAATTAGTAGCTTAATGATAAAATAATTGCTTTTTAATACAGGAGATTACACTATCAAATTTTTTTTTTTTAATTTTTAAATTTTTTTGTATAGTTTGGTCATACTATATAAGTAGGATTAATGATCTAAAATATCCCAAATTTTACAACCTTTTTCAACTTCACCTTATTTTTTAAAAAAAAAAACAATTATGGTTATTTTAACCATAAAATTGTATTTTTTTTAATACTAACTCTAGCAAATGTGTTATTAGGTGTTGCAAAATTTTATGGTTTCTTTTCTTTTCTTTTCTTTTTTTGAAGAGAAAATTTTATGGTTTCTGTATCAATTGATATGACATTAATTTGTTATTTGATTAATATACTCACTATTTTATAAAATTTTTAAGGTGGATGTGAAGTCTAAATGAAGTGAATTTTTTTTATTAGTTCCTAAAATGTTGTGTCAATTTTATTATTGCAATTTCATTTTAAATATTACACTGATAGTATCGATTTATCTTATATATTAAATTATTTGCTGATTTTTTCGGTAAAAAAAATAATTAGATTTTTTTCTTTAAATATTTTTATCTTATTAAATTAATATATATATACTTAGTATATATAAGAATTTTTCTTCATCTTAATCCATTATTTTTAAGGGTATTTTTAAAATTCACACACATTTTTAGTAATATTTCATCTAATTGTTAATATTTTTTTTAGAAAGGCATTTTAAAGAAGTCATATATAATTATTATTTTTAATATTTTATATATCCTATATCTTAACCATGATAGATTATAATTAATTATAATTATAAACGGGAAAAATTAGACCATAGATGTATGTACTTTTTAATATTTATGATTTTAATATCTAAATAATTTAAAAAAAAATCTCAATTTAATACTTTTAGTTGTTTATTAATTGCTAAAATATTAACAGTGCAATACATGAGCCCAAATGATTATCATATCAATTATCATGTTGGACACTAAAGTTGAAAAATTATAGCACTAAATTTTTAAAAATAATTTCATATAAAGTGTGTTTAACTGTTTATCAGAAATGCTAATTTACGAAACTCCAAATTCATTGGTACCGAAGAATTAGCCCTAAAATTATTGAAAATTGAATTGTCTGTGTTGATATAATAGTAATGGTAATAATGCTTATTGCATGAAAGACTCTGGAAAGACAAATATATATATATATATATATATATATATATATATATATATATATTTTAATATATGGTTTATATGTGTTCAAAACTGATTTTGGAAAACTCTATACTCATATTTTAATTTTTTATAAATTTAACTTTTGGCCCAAAGGATTACTTATAATTTAAGGTTCAAAAACTGTAATTACCTGGGTTTCAATATCCATTGAAGCTACAAGTTCTTGATGAGAAAAGCTAGATTGAATGGTTCTGATTTTTGCTCCCAAGCAATTCAAGCACTTAAGTATCTCCGTAATATACTCCACCCCAGATGCTGGATTAGCTACTTTGAACTTAATCTTAGTACTTTTCACATTTCCAATACCCATGGTCATCAATTTCACTTCAAGCTCATGGTTTCTCCTCTTTAATGCTTCCTTGTATCCATTCAGTTGTTGAATTCTGTTAGCTGCGATTTGCATAATCGAGTTCTTATCATTCTGCAATCAAATTCAAATATCAAACAAATTAAACAACTGATTATACTAACATCACCATTTTCATCCATAACTAAAAAATATCGATATCAATAAATTTAAAATTCATAAATATAAATTGATGATCAGCAGTTCGGATTCTGACAACTACCAACCTTGGTATCAGGTGGCAACACAGAGTGAAGGGCTAAGTACCCTTCTTTTTCTTTTTCTCTTCTCAATCTTTCGATTATCTTCCTGCGATGACATCTCTCGCTTTCAGATTCTTGAATTTCGATTCTTACTGCAGGCCAACTTTTCCTCATGAATTCTATTAATCTTTTGTTTATGTTAAAAGAATTTGATACGTTGCAAGAACTATTATTAACCCAGATTTCATTTATGGGTCTGCTTGTATATGGCAAGAACGAACTTTGATTCACTGGACAAAGCTCATAGTCGTACCATGACAAGGCATCACACTGCAAATTCTCTTCAAAGAAATGATCCATCTTATTTTCTGGGTTGCGTCCCGCAATTTCAAATTCTGAGTTAAAAAAAAACATAAAAAAAAAAGGATTTCTCCTATTTATATACAAAGTCATTGATAAAATGGCACATTTGGCATGTGGTCAATTATATGGTTTTGGTCTGGTCCGCTCCGACACACGTCTTTATGGTCAATTGGATTCAGAATTAGTAGTTGAAGTAGTCGTTAGTTTCCTAAATTTCTATCACATTACGTGGTCTAAAAGGTTTTGTAATATTATCATTTGCAAACGGATACACTGTTCCATTTTTTATTGTTTGTCAAGTTTGGGTGTGAAAAGGGCAAAGGTACCTGTCATCTGCTAAACAAAAAAAAATAAAAAATGTCAATGACTTAAAAAGTCAACTGAATTAAATAAATAAATAATAAAAAAGACTTCATTATATACAAGTCCAATATAAAAATTACATATGAATGTTACGAGGATATTAGCGTCTTTATATTTAAGATACATGTTTGCGATTAATTTAGTGAAAAAAAAAGAAATTGTAAATAGATTATAACAATTGAAGATACTGCTTTTACAAGTCAAAAAGCTACCAAATAAAGGTATACATGTGCTTGAACAGATTTTTTTGTACGTAGGGATATGCAGGTGATCAGAGATCTTAATTTCTGTAAGGCAGCATTCTTGTTCAAATCTTGCTGCAGTTTATACCTTGTGCCTTCCCATTAGGTAAATCAGCATAAATCAGTATTTTTATTCGGTGCTGATGGAAACCATATTGGTCAACACTTGCGCATGTTTTTTGAAAACCTCTTCTTCTTCCCGAGACAATTCTAGAGGAAGTTTGCAAGGGGATTCTGAATTGACTTGTTGCTTTCAATATCATCATTAGTTTCATCTTCATATGCTTCATACATGTCCTATTGAAATGGATAGATGAAAGGGTGTCAGGCCAGTGGATTTAACAGAAAAAAAGGAAAAAAAAAAAGAAAAGAAACCAATGCCAAGTAGTGCATGTCCATCCCGAACCTCCAGTTCTTTTCCAGATACTTGATTCTAGACATTGTCTGGAAATTTTGTACGGAGATTTTGAACAAAGTTATCACTTTCAACATCATCTTCATCCTCGGTGATTTCGCCCTTAAATGTCTCGGGAATCTGTCCATACAACGGAAGTGGATCAATCGGAAATGGTGTTAGACCAATGCATAGAACAGACAGAAAATAGATATGGAAGATCAAGTATATGGAGACCTTAGTTTCTGTTTCAGCTTCTTGATTGTGGACATCATAAGGAAAATTTGTTTCCATGCGAACTATGTTGTCAGTTTCATCATCATAATTAGCATCACTTTCACTGTTATATGCGCCAACATATGATTCATCTACTTCCTCCTATATATATATATATTAAAAAAAAAAAAAAAAAAGGTGTTTAATTGCCCATTTAGCATATAAAAGAACATAAAGAAAATCAACTAGAAATAGACCTCGGTGTCATCATCTGTAGGATAAGCAGCATCTAATCTGTCATAGAATTCTTCATTCCCTTGGTCTTTCAAATTCTCCATTTGTTCCTACAAATTTCATATGAAACAGAATCATATTAACCTCAGATTGAAAATGGAGAACAGGAGAAATAGCTAAAATATATGCGAAGCCTTACAATTTCATATCTTATTTTGTCTGCCTTCTTCTGCAGAGCTGAAATATGATTCAGGAAAGCCTGTTTGACAATACAATTAGTTAGCCATTGGAATTGTTTTCTACAAATATCAAGTCATCGTATTTAAGATAATGCATAGATAATTGGCACTGAGCATCTTGGAAATAAAGGTAACCCATAACCTACAATGGTCACCCTCTCACTACCCATCTCTCTTGTATGATTGAAGATAATGAACTGATAATTGGTATTGGTTATCCTGGAAATAAAGGTAACCCATAACCCACAATTGCCACTCTCTCACTACCCATCTCTCCTGTATAATTGAAGATAAAGTTGACCAACGCAACTGCACAGTAGAAGGAAGCAAAAATATAAGGCAGGATACGTGAGTTTCACTGACCAAGCAACCATAGTCCAGATTAAAAAAAACACAGCCACAATCAAGCATATATACCCAAAGTCACTCAACTAGTGTTTTTGTAGGTGCATGGATCAATGCAGAAAAGCATGTCTGTGTGTGTGCAAACTTGTTTAGAAAAGCTAGCATAGTTTTTGAACAAGAAAAACAGAGGATCAACAGTACAAAATGTTCAATGCAGATAGAATTTTAATTTTCTTTTGGTACATCGGATATTTTTAAGGAGAAGGGAGCTTTCACAGTTTGAACCCATGACTTACACTGTGAATGGTCACTTAACCATGAGGCTGCTAAGCCCAATGGCATATTGAATTGTATTTGAATTTACACATTATGAAATATAAATGAGATAAATATGACAAATACATACACACAAGTGATTCTTTTAAGAAAAAAAAATGACATTAGAGAGTTAATTAATCACATTTCATGTACAGCTTGCTTATACATAAAAGTCCAGTACATGAATACAATAAAATAAAAATGTAAAACAGTAGAATGAGATGTAACAATAACGGTTCAGTGCCATGAAATCTTTTATACCCGAAAAAAAAAAAAAAATCCAAAAGCATTCATAAATACATGTCATCTACTTGTGTATTTTATATTTCAAGTTAAAAACTACAAACCACATTAAAAACGTAGCAAAACATAAACAAGTACACAGTGGCCATACAGATGGAACATGCATCAACCATTATCCATGCAACCGTGGTTTGCAACACATTGCTTTCCCAAAAAACAAAAAATCAATTGAAACTAAGCACCTGTTGGTTGATGAGGAATTTCTTTCTGGGTTTGATTGTGTTAACTGCAGTCTGGATTGTTATTTTGTCCAGGTAAATACGTGCAAGATGGAATGGACTAGAGGCACAAAGCCTATGCATCAAACTGACTACAGGAACAGATTGAAAGTTGGTTCATGGGCTTAGTGATATAGGTTTCTAGGTATTTTTCAGAGGAAACAAAAAATTTCAGTCCAGAGGACATAAGTCAACAAATATGAGAACATACTTTCCTACCCACAGCACTCTGATCACTGCTAGGTAAATCAATGGTCTCACATGTAACTTAGAAATCTACAATTGAATGGAGACTTAAACACAAAGCAAATGCAGCTTCTTTGATAATATATATATATATATATATATATATATATATATACACACACGCACACAAACAGATAAATAACAATACCTCACGCCTTTGAATCTCTATTGAGCGAGCCAAAGCTTTCCTTTTTGTCAAGAGATTTCCAGGTCTCAATGTGGAAGGTCGCTGGTAATCCTTTCCTCGATACACAATGATTGCATATCCTTTGGAGACTTTATCTACTGAAACCAAGATACCTCCACTTTCAGCTTCAAGTGCTAATGCGATTTTTTTGACCTGTTCAAAATTCTTGGCTTTCAAAATGATCTTAACCAATTCACGGTACTTCCAGTGCAAATGCATGTTCTCCACCGTACCATCAAAAACTCCACGTCTACCTGAAAAAAGAGAATTTCCCCTCAAGATATTCTCAAACAAATCTAAGCTTATTACACATGAAACTTCATTTTACCAAGAAGTAGAAAAGCTTTCATCCTCAAACCAAGCTTGCGAAACATAAATCTCTCCTCATCAGTTATGCTTTCTGGATCAGCCTGTCTTTCTGCTGGCTTTAAAAACCCTTCCACCTTAGATAAGGCTCGTTCAGCTTTTAATAGCTTTCGTTCAGCCTAATATACCAAGCAGCAAAGAGTTTATTTACAGTATAAATTCATATTATAAAATTTAATTATAGTATTTTAGCAACTGAATATTGCATGAGACACCAAGTTTAAAGGAACATACAAAAGCAAGCTTGCTCTCAAGCTTTCTGGCAAGGTTTGCATGTCTTGCTATTTCAGCTTCTCTCATAATTTTTTCCCTGTGATTTTGGTCCAAATTCTTTCCCCACCTTGCACGTGCATCTAGGGTTTCCTCAAGAGAGCCAGCAGTTCCTGATTGCTGCATTGTTTCAGAACTTTGTATGACCAAGGCTGATGCTCTTAACCGTGCCTGCTCCTCTTCGTCCTGTAAAGATTTTGCCAATCTCTCTCTTTCTAACAATGCTTCATGGACATCTGGAGACAAAAAATTCTTTCCTCTGTAGAAGACCAAGAAGTCCTTGTTTCTAGAAAGCAACATGCCCCCAGTCAATTTCTGCAGCCAACAAAAATACACAATCAATTAGTTATTCTTCAGGCATGCCCTAATAGTAATTTACAACTAAAGCTCATGCATAAATCTTATAATATCTAAGTGGATAATAACTATTCACCCAATTATTCAGTAATTGTACATTCCATTCAGGCATTTTCTGGATGTTTTATTACCTTAATATCTTCAGCCATTCTTTCACTAGTAGTCAGCTGTACACCACGTTTAAGTGCAATCTTTGCAATTGAACTCTTTTCCCATAATTTGATCATAGCTGAAGCCAGGCCTTGGAGCTGCCTGCTTCTACCTGGAAATAAAAATTGCTTAAACACTAACAGCAATAGAAGAACTGTAAAATTGCACAAAGTACAGCTGATGGAAAAATGGTTACCTAACGCAAAATGTGGAGGAAGAACCCTGGCAAGCCTTCGTAAGGATGTTGCATCCTTTTGTCCAAGAGTAGATCTCACTCCATAAGGAAGTATCCTGAATGGAGGTTGGTAACCAGGAACAACACCAGGAAGCATATCTGCATCCACAGGTAATGGATCCAATCCTGGCCAATCTGTGTACCTGGGACCCAGACCTTCCAACAACTTGTTTACTTCATCTTCATACTTCACTTCTTGCAGCATTTCTGTTTCTTTCTCAGCAGTAGTACCCAAGTTTGATCGGCGTGCATCTAATTCATTGTTAGAAGCAAATTTAGAAGGACCTCTAATGATTTGACCTGTTGTGGTTGATAAGGAATCAGTAGACATCTCATTTCTCTTCAAAATATGTTTGGTCAGTTGCAATGAGGGGACCTCATAACTCACTCCTCTATATAAAGATACAGAAGTGCCAGACCTCCAAATCACCAATCCACCAGTTTTTCTCTGAAAATATTTTAAATATAGAAAATGAAAATAAGCAAAAAAAGAGACATGATATTCTTGGTCAGTGGATGAAAATGAAATATCTATTTAGATGTCTAGGGAATAATCTTCTTACATATGATAATACCATCAAATTGCCATGGAAGATAGATTCACAACACATCACTGCATACCAAGCAGTGCAGCAGAGGCAGTGATGTGTACAAGAAAACACACATAGCAGATTCAACACATCAATAATTGCACCAATCATGAAAATGGTTCAAAATTACCAGGCATTATTTCTTTCTGATGGAATGAAATAATTACTAAAATCATTATGCAGTATCCCTTTTCAATGGCCAGTTCACCACTTCAACTAGTTTATCTCAACTCTAAGAAAAATGTTATTTGTCCACATGATTAACACACCATTCATTCGCTTGACTGTTACTTCAGGAAAAGAACATATTGCAAAATGATCATCTTGTCAGAGGAAGTTGTTGATACCTAACTGTTGCACACATATAGCTGTTGTTTATCAACTTTTTATCTCCTTCAGACTTCAACTATCAACTGTATTAAGTGAAATCAAGCAAGAATAGTTTCTCGGTATATTCAGTTGTGAGCGGACTAATGAACATAATCAGCTTTGCAAGTTTCAGGCATGAAAATAACTATAACAGCTGAACTGCATGACGCAAAGTTTTATTCTTGCAGGTAGATTCCATGAAAGATTTAACGACCATGAAAGATCCCAGTCTGGAACTACCACATAAACTCAAACTAGTATGACTGCAGGTTCTATTTCACACCTATACAAGTTGATTTAGTTATTTATTTTTTTCTTCAATTACTATCCAAACACCAATCCAGCTAGAAATCAAATAAACTAAATTCATCAACAACCAAGAATAGCAACACAGAAACAAAAATCACATTCAGAAATAAACACTATGACCAAGTTCAGAGGAAGCAGACCTCCAATATTTCATGCATCCTCCTCATATTAAGAGCAGGTGCTCCCTCAACTTTCACCCTCACAATCTCTGATGTCTTCCACTTTTCATGAATGGTGTCCACCACTTCCTGAGTAACCCCTGCACCCTTAACCCTCACCTTGCTCTTTATTTGATACGTCAAGTTCCTCAACCTCCTCAACTCTGACTCCGGCAATGTCAGTTCCGCCAATTCTGTTCTACTCTTGCTCCTCGCCGTCCACTTTCCCTCATTCTCATTCTCCCCTATTTTAGGTTTCTCCCACGGAAACCTCACTTCCCCGTTACTCTTAAACAGATCCTCTACTCCTAAAGGTGATTCCTTTGAAAAGCCACCCCGTGGATTTGGCAAAATTCCTTCTTCCACATAAAATATATCCTCTACACTCCCTTTCTCTATCATTTTCTCTGGTGTTTTCTCCTTTTTCTCATTATCATCCCCGTCTATGTACCCATGTTTCTTCAATTTCTCTACAATTTTGTCCATTGTACTGCCACCACTACTGCTGTTGTTACTATTTCGATAATTCAAAACGGCTTGAGGGGATTTTGGGTGGTTTTGTTTATTGGGTTTGTGCCATTTAGAGAACCAATTGTTACTCGATAAACTTATATTTACGGGGTTCTGTTGAGAAATTGGTTTGTCAGGGGCAAGAAAACTAGATTTCCTTGGTGGGTTCTTGTCACTGAGTGAATTTGCATAGAGAGTGCGTGCTTTCAGAGGAACGGAGGAATTGTACCTGAAGAATTGGACAGGCGCGCCATGGAATTTGGAGAAGGAGCTTTGAAATGAATCGAAGTGTAATTGACGACTAGGTGCCAGGGCCATTATAGCAAGACAGAGATATGGGGGCACAGACTCTGTGAACTGTGAAGAATGCGCACTTGGCAATTGAGTTCACTAGTGAGACCCAACTTAAGAATTTGAAATATTATGAAGATTTCGCAGTTACGGGGTTTTTGAGGATTTGACGTGTACAAACTACAAACTGAAAATACCCTTTCTTTCTCTCTGAATGTAGTCCATGGCGGAGCAATAATATCTGAGTTCCGTTTGGTTGCGTGGACAGTGATATTTCGGTTCGGTTGAGGGATTCTCTAGACTAGTTTAAAGAATTGCATATCCATTCTAATAATAATAATATTATTGTTATATTAAATAAGAAAAATGAGTTGTGGGCTTGGGCCTTTGGAGTTCGGAACCATAACGTATGTGATAGAGGTACCAAGCCCATTAATTCAAGTGCTTGTCTATCTACAAGATTAGGTTGTTGAAGGATATAATATTGGGATTTTTATAAAAATATCAAAAAAAAAAAAATCATTTTCACTATTAAAAAATATTGCATACTTAAATATTAATAGACTAACACACACTATATTATTGTTAAATTGATAAAAACAAATATAT
>CANXYC011001696.1:0-10355 GCA_948193065.1 Aleurites moluccanus | reverse complement strand
TAAATTGATGTGAGTTGTGTACTGGAGGTTGAATTGGGTTTTGATATTGATATTAGAAGTGTTTTGTTATGTTTTCTAATTGGGCAAATGTTAATATTACAGAGGAGACTCTGTCCGATTTTCTGTAAAACCCAAAGTGGTTGAAAAAAAAAATATGTCATAAAAATGATTTAAATGAAATGAAAGCATGTAACTTGGATTCTTCGTGGTATTGGTATGTGAATTATTCCTGTACCCTAGGACCGTCACAGCCCTATGGTGTGGGTTGTGACAGTAATTCTACTCCACCGAGTGAGTAGTTTTGTTATTGATAATCAGTAGGGGTTCAAATAACAATGTCAATAAATTCAAATATTAAGAAGTAATATATAATAAAATAGTTAATGGGTTCAAATAAGAATGTCTATAAATTTAGATATTAAGATGTAATATGTAATAAAATGGTTAATCAAATAAATTATCAATTAAGGTAACAGAACAAGTTGAGGCTTCTGAAGGAAAGCTTAGTTATAAGTTGGGGTTTATATTCTAATAGCTATAATTTTCTCAATTATGCAATTCAAGATGGTTTTAAGGTAACAATTAAGGGTTAAGAATAATTATGTTAGAATCAATTATAAGGAATAAATTATACACAACTAAATATACAAGGTATTTCAATGAGTTAGCAATTTCAATAATGTTCAAAGGTCTTAAGAATAAAATTAACGGACATTTAAAAATAATAAAAAGAAATAAATTTACAATGTAGATTTGGTCAATCAAAGATTCAAAGCTTAGAATTTCAATTAAATCATTTAGGCACAATTCAAGCAAAGTAATATATATGTACTCACCTTTAAAACAAAATTCCAAAAAGTCTTCCTTTCTTCCCTTAGCCTAAACAAAAAGGATTATCCAAGGTTTCATCCCCTTTGTCCTTTTCCTTGTTAGCTACAAAATTAATTAATATGGGTTTAATTCTTAATCAAGTTGAAAGTATCAAATTAAACTCTTAATTTTATCCTATAATGTACCCTGGCAGTCCCACTTGATTTATTCATTTCTCTAGCTATAGATATCCAATTATTCAGTTCTGTTTCCTAAATAAACTAGACATCTGAGATTATAACATATCAAATATTTTTATACACACTACACAATTTATAATGGAATTTCTAAAGTTGTCCTACATCCTGCATTCTATTCTGCAAATTTTATCTGGGCAGTCACTACTATTTTAATTGCAACTCAGTGTGTAGGAATCCAAATACTGTTATGTTTTCACACAAATTTAGCTAAGATATAAGAAAACATTTTTTATATTTTGAGTTTTTCCTGAATCTAAACTTAAAGTCTTCAAAATTGCAGAATTCAGTAGAGTTTCTCAGTAGAAACCCTAACCCGAGCTAGTCTTAGTTAGTGATAAAAATCTCTAAATACATTATGAATTTGACAAAACTTCCTTCTATAAATATAATTTAGACATATATATCTACAATATTCATGTTTTCAATTTTATCAAATTCTACCCCTAAGCCTACAAAAATTAAGAGACAACATTATATTTTATACTCTTCAGGTTTAGTTTCTTTACTCTAACCTAACATTTTATGTTTCACAATTTCTTCACTAAATTAATCTACTTATTTCCATTAATTAATCTACTAATTTCATATCATATAACTTTAATTCATGCTTTATTTAATAATTAAAATTAAACAAATAATTATTTGAGTAAATTTTTAATTTTTTTTACCTTAGAGGAAACTTGAAGAACTTCTTCAATTCTACTTATTTTCCTTCACTCCTAAAAATTCAATCACCAAAGCATCTTTACCAAATGATAAAAATGGCTTTTCCTAAGCTTAATCAAAAGAAATTTGGAGAGAAAGATGAAGGGAAAAGGAAGAAAGGGAGAGGGAGAGGGAGGGGGAGGGGAAGCTTATCACAATTTTTTTTTCTTTTTTTCTTTTTATAGAATTTTAATTAATTTTATGGCCAATAATAATTTTAATAATTATTTTTTAGCATAAATATTTTTTAATTTATGATGTCACCTTTCTTGTGTAATAATTCCCTTCATTTTTTCATTTAATAATTTTTACGGTGAATAAATTGCCAAGTTGCATAATTTGAATTTATAAAATAAAAATAATAATAATATTTTTGATCTAAAACTCTCCAAATGGTCACTTCTCTTTAAGTCAAAATATTAACTTTGGATGCTAATCTTTGATTAATTAGACTTAATTAAGTTTGGACTTGCTAATTATTACCAACTTGTCATTTTTTATAAGTTTATCATTTTTAGCTATATTTCATTTGATCTTTAGGCACTTTTTTAAATCCAGTTTTACTTAGAATATTTTAAATTTACTTCTTAATATATTATGGTGATGTGAGAAAAAGAATTTTTGAAATCAAAGTTCTATAGAATTTATTAAAAATAAAAGACTATGAGGTGCACAAACTAGGTACCTCACCTAAGCTTACTTCCTTATTTCTACTAATTCATTAGTTAATTTGATCTATTTTAATTCCTAATTAATTTTTCTATGTTACCTCATCATATAATTACAATTTGCCTCTTTCAATTTCATTATAAGAATTTTCAAATTTTTTTAGTAATTTTGCTATAGAATAGCTATCCATTCTGAAATTTCCTAAGTCCCCTTAAGCAAAATAGTGGATATTACACTCTACCGCCCTACAAATAAATTTGTCCTCGAATTTAAATTTATACTCAACTCAACTCAAAAATAGATGTGAATATTCCTACAGCATCTCCAACTCACTTTCCCAGGTGCATTCTTTTATATTTTGATTCTTCCATTACAACTTCACCATCATAATCTCCTTATTTCTCAGTTTCCTAAATTGTTGATCCACAATCTTCTTAAGGAATTCCTCATAAGTAAGATCCTCATCTACTTCAATGACTTATGAAGGGAGAACATGTGACAGATCTGATATATACTTCCGTAACATTGAAACATGGAAGACTAGATGTACGTGGCTTAGGCTCGGAGGGAGAGCCAAGCGAGAGGACACATTTTCAACTCTATCCAATATCTCAAATGGTCCTAAGTACTTTGGTGACAATTTATCCTTCTTACCAAATCTTATCACATCTTTCATTGGAGAAATTTTAAGAAAGATGTAATCACTAATGGAAAATTGTACATCCTTTCTCTTTAGATCCACATAGCTCTTTTGGCGGCTAAAGGCAGTCTTCATTCTCCCCTGAATCAATGGTACTTTTTCCATTGTTTCCCTTATCATATCAAGGTCTTCAATCTATTTCTCTTCTAGTTCTATCCAACAAATAGGTGATCTGCATTTTCGCCCATATAGTGCCTCATATGGTGCCATACTAATCATAGAATGGAAACTATTATTATATGCAAACTCTACCAATGGTAAATATTTGTAATAACCCAAATCGAACTATAAGATGATTAAGGATAGTTTTAAGAAAATGATCAACGAAAATTGAATTATTATAAATTTTAGGAAGTGCATTACTTAGAATCGATTATGGATAACCCGAGTTAGGTGACTTAGCATCATGAAAATAATAATTAGAGGATTAAAATGAGTTAGAAAGAGTGATGAATAATTAAACTAATTAAAAGACTTAAAATGAATAATTTAAAACTTAATGTTTGAACACCCTCCGTCTGGTGTTCAATTTTTAATAAATTTCAAAATAGTCTTTTGTTCAATTTTTTTTCACAAATTTAAAATTTGATGAATAATGAATAAGTTAAAAATATAATTGAGTGAAATTGAGTAAATATAAATGCTTAAGAAAGAAGTGAAAAAGATAGAAGGAAGAAGAGTTAAAGAGTGGCGATTTTGTAAATAATTGAAAGTTGAATCAAAATTAATTTGGCCAATAATTTAAATATATATATATATACATAATTATCATTTCATGCTAGGTGGTTGGCAAAGTGTTGGCTTCTCCACCAAAATCAATTTGTCAATTTTCTTCAAAATAAACTTATAAACAAAACAAGTTTTCCTTCTTTACTTTTCATTTTTTTTTTCATGAATTTCTTTTTCCTAAAATTCTAATTGGTTAATAAATTATATAAATAATTAGAATAAGAGACTAGAATCATTTTCTTCATCCTTTAACCTATTATAACAAAACCTCTATGTGAGGGTTTCTAAAAAAAAAATTTTACTCACCTCTTTCCTTACTTAAATCATCTCACTATCATCACCAACCTTCATACTTTCATCTCCAAAGCTTCTCAAGTTGCTAGTGTTTTTGGTAGAAGTTAAAAAGAAAAGTTTCAAAAGGTAAAAACCTTAACTTTCCTCATATTTTGATTTACTGAGTTTTAATATTAGTTTAAAGATCTAATTGGTAAAAGGAAGTTAGATTAGAAGCAAATTTTTTAAAATTCTAAAATTTTTGTGACTTGATAGAATCTTGGGGATGAGTTTTCATATCTTTAAAATTAGAATTTAAAAATTAATAAAATATGAAAGTTGTAGATATATGTGTCTAGATTATATGTCTTTAAGTAATTTTTGTCAAATTGATGTTGTGTTAAGATATAGTGGACACTGAATTATACTAGCTCAGGTTAGGATTTTGACTGATAGATCCTAGAGAGTTTTGAGTTTTTGAGAATTTTAAGTGAAAAATAATGAAAAACTAAAAACATGAAAAATATTTCTTTATGTATTAGCTAAAATTTTGTGAAAACAAAACAGTATTTGGATTCCTATACATTGAGTTATAAGTGAATCAATAATAGATGCTAAGGTAGAAGTTGCAGGGAATAAAACAGAATTTAGGATAAAATTTAAAATTTCACCATAAATCGTGTAATACTTAGTAAAATCTAAACTTTTGATATGTTGTATCCTGAGATGTCTAGTTTAAGTAGGAAAAAAGAATTGAAGAAATTGGATAAGTATAGAGGGAGATATAACTAAAATAATCTAGACTGCCAGTAGAATTTCTTAGGTGAAAACCTTAAAATTTGGGGGATTTTAGGAAATCTCTTCAATTTAAGTTAAATTAATATAATCACATCTCAATTAGAATATAAATTGAAATTTATTGGTTGTATTGCATCCAAGGAAGAAGTATTTTGTTGATGTGAAAGTATAGATGTAACACCTTAGAAAACTTCCATAAGAATATAATAACACAACTAGTTATTTGACTGGGAACACCGATATAATTAAGGAAAATTTTTTGAACCTCAGTTAGATAACATTTGTGATACTATTTCAGAAAATATCGGTGTTAATTACACTGCCCGGGGAAATAACAATCCGGTTGACTGATGAATTTATTATTCAGACCAAGGGGTAAAGAATCATACATGTGTGTGTGTGTGTGTGTGTGTGAAATTTTAGTGAAAAGGAAAAGTTGAAAAATATTTTGGAATATTGAAAATTTGAATAATGGCAAAATCATAAATATGTCGAACTTTAGGGGTATTGTGGGAAAGCCACTGTCTGAGTTCCAAAATGGCTCCGAAACAATTTTTATAATAAACTAAAGATAAAAAGAAGCTATTTCAGTTCCCACTTTTAAATCAATTCTTGACAAAATTAACAGAATAAATTACAAAAGGAAGTGGGTCAAAGTCCAATTATTGGATAGTTTGAGGACTTACATATAATTTGTCAATTCTCCCAAGTATATAAGCAACACTTAGCATTTTTTTTTTTTTTGCCATCTTCTTCCTTTCTCTCAAAGTAGCCAAACCATTTTCTTTGTTCCTCCCTCCATTTCCAAGCTAATTTCAAGAGAAAACTTAAAGAAAACCTTGAATAAACCTTGAATCTTCCATTTTCCATCCATTTCTTACCTTGAAACTCAAAGAATTTTAAGAACTATCAACTTGAAGATTTAAGCCCGCTCACCATTGAAAGGTAACAAGTTGATTTCTTTGGTTTATTAGATGGCTTAGGTGTATTAGATGTTAAATAGAATGGATTTTGTGTTCAATTGCATCAATTGATGCATTTGATGATTTTTCCCCAATTTGAAACCTTAATTCAAAGTTATATGATTTAAAACTTTGAATTAATGTTAGTTAATATTTAATAAGCTTAGATTATGTTAATTGGAGGCTAATGAATGGATAATTTATGATTGATTTGGTATAGATAATCAAATAGAGGAAGATTGTCATTTTTGCCTCCTTTGAAGTTTAACGTGAAAAATCAATTTTCGTAACCAATTGGAAGTATGAGGTGAGTTTAATATGCATCATTTAACATGTCTAATGCATTTGATTGATGATTGGAAACCTTCCCCATTTCTTCCATTTTGGCCGAACCTATTATCACTATTCATTCCTCTGTATTTTGCTTGGTTTTCTTCTTAGTTCACATGCTATTTTGATCCATTGAATGATATTTATTGTTGGACATTTGATGCCTATTGAATAGCCTTGATTGAGATCTTATTGTTGATTATATAGGAAATGTCAATATTGCACCATAACCTAGCCAAATAGTCAATTGAATGTTGCACACCATGTGTTTGATGAAATACCTAATTCATTTGCTATAGGCCTATCATTTGTTTCATCCATAGGCCTACCATTTGAATGCCATTGTCGCCAGAAACATTGACTAGCCAATTGTTCCAACCATTAAACCTTTGATAACAAATATGTATACCAAACCTTTCGTGATTGTTAAATCTTATATTATTCCATTTACTTATTCTTTTGGACAGCAGTTATTGAAATACAGTATCAAATGAGTTATTGGAATGCTATTTTTTAATGATAAGCTTATGGCTCCTTATTTCTTCCTATTGATTTATTCCATACCTATATTTGTTATGATATGATTTGACAGAACTTCCTCACCGACAGAGTAGCGGGTAAATACAATCGGTAATGTGCACATTGTATACTGGATACCCTAGCTAGGAAGGGTTAATTGTCCTAGATATAAGACCTAATCAGTCTTATGTATATTGATATGTGATTGACATATATTATACGTGTTCATGGCCCACTATCTGTCTTATTTATATGATATGAGCTCCATTGACCTATTCATTGATTATGTACTCTTCTACAGTAACCTAAGTCTTATTCTGTAATCGGTGTGCAGCTTATTTATTTATTGATTATCTGCCTATTTATTATTGTTATCCTAGCCATTTCCATTAGATGATGCATATTGGATTCACTAAGTATTTAATACTCATTCCCCTCAGTTGTTTCCCTTTTACAGTTGCAGAATAGGAGGCAGAATCCTGTCTGTTGATTTCTATGAGGATTTTTGCTACATCTAGAGACAGTGTAAATATTTTGGCACTGTATTTGTATATATATTATAGTTGCTCCATGGGTTTGTATAAATAGCATAGTTAAAGTATAATTATGTATGTATGGTATAATATGAGTTTAAATATGGATATGGCTTATGATGATGTTAAATACAGTCAATTGCAGATTGAATTACAGACAGACTACAGTTTGCCAAAATGAATATTAATTAAGTAATTGATTTAATAATGAGATAGTATATGATAATAGTATTTCGTACTGGGTTCTACGGGTGTTGGTCGCCTCTGGCATCTCCCGCATCCTAGGATCGTCATGTTCCGAAATCAGGACGTGACAATAGAGCTTAGATTGGACTTCTGTATAAGTAAGGTGAGTAATGTATACATTATTTTACTTAAATTTATTGCCAAATTGAATTATTGAAATGTCCCATTGTTGGCCAAAATATTTTTTGAGATTTCATTATTATTTTCATGTCATTCATAGTTTCAAATGATTCCATTACTTAATATTCCTTGATTGGTCAACTTGATTAATGAACCCCTAAATTTCATGCAAAATTGCCAAGATGGTCAAATAAAGTATATATCATATCTTCATAATTGTTACCCCTAAATGATCATTGAATTCCTCAATGAGGTTATTGAATCTTATTGGTATACTTAAAACCTTAAAAATATTCCTTTCATTGTGACGCCTTGTTGATCCAATATACCTTGTGACCTAAGTCCACTAATTTTGTTTCCAATTAACCTTTGAATTCATTGATATGTTTGTTGAATCTCATTAACACATTTAAATGATTGAAAACAATTATTCCTTGTATTATCTTTTCTTGACCAAATAGATATAAACCATTAATTTGAATTTTCTTATTTTGCTTTGGCTAATTCTTTTCATAATTCTTATTTATATGCCAAATACACCTTAGATAAACTAATAATTAAAATTATAGCCATTGAAATTGAATTTTCAACTTTTTTCCAATGTAATATCTGTCATTTTGTTGTATTTTATTTATTGTGTAATTGATGAATTTAAATTAATTAAGGATGAGAATATTTGGGGAATGCAGTAAATTCTGGTTGCAAGATTTTTATGAAGCTGAATGCATAATCTTAAAGAAATAATTTGATAAAGTGTAAAACATAAAGGTTGTGGATTTATGTTTCATCTTCAATTCTGTGAAATGGCTTGGTAAAATTCTGTGTGTGTGAGGAGTTATGCCTCCTTGAGCAGGACTTGTCTGGCTTAGCCTGTCTGCAGGGAATCTGTGTCTATATGAATTTTCTGGGAATGACTGAGATGGTTTGAGCCAAAGGTGTAAACATGAGAAATGTTCCTTTGTGTGTTGTGATGTTAGCTATAAAATTTTAGGAATTTTAGGTAAGTATAATTCAGTGGAGAGTGGAATTTGATAGGTCTATTTGGATAGATTTTGGGGTAGTAAGTCTGGGTAATTTTAGAGAGTCATCAAGGTCAGTGTAGTTGCCTTTATGATCTAAATTTTTGATATGTTGAGCCCCTACATGTCTATTTTAAGTAACAAAAAGAATTAGGTAGTTTGGCTATTTGTAGCTCATTTGCAAGCTGATTAAGTATAAGTTATCAGGAAAGGGTCTCAGTTTGGACAGAGAATGGTTATGGCGAGCTGGCTAAGTGTAAGTTGTCTAGGTAAGGTTTCAGCTCAATAGAGATTAGTGTTAGCGAGCAGCCAAATGCGAAGTGCCATTTGCGAGCCGGCAATGCGAAGTGGCAAAGTGGCGAGGTGAGATTGCCGAGGTGGCAATGGGCGAAGAGACATATGCGAAGCGGCATATGCGAAGAAGGATTTGGTGAAGAAGAAAAAGGCGAGGTGGCATGATGCGAAGATGCATTATGCAAAGATGGAATGTGCGTAGTGGCAGTTCGTAAGTAGAGTTTGGCAAAGAGGGAGATAGGCGAAGCGAGTTGGCAAAGAGGCATTGCCGAGGCAGCATATGAGAGGAAGAGTTCGCGAGGAGAGTTTAGCGAGGTGGCATTGTCAGATCAGTTTGGCGAGCTGGGAAGTGCTAGCTGGGAAGTGCAAAGTGGGAATGGCGAGTTGGCTTATATGAGGTAGCATTGCCGAGGCAAGTTGGCGAGGCGAGCTGGCGAGCGGGAATTTTGGGCAGTGGCCTATTTAACCCAGTGCCCAGTAATGATTTTTCTACACGATTTCCCTTCTTCTTTCTTCGTTCTTCTTCTATTCTTCTCAGATTAGTTCCATTTCTTGTCTAAGGCATTAATATTCAAAATTAATGCATTAGATTTCTAGATTATAATATTTCAAGGCAGAAATTATCAGATTCGAGCAGAATATTTTAGGAAATTCAGTGATGGAGAAATAAGGTAAATTTCTTCTCATTTCATTTTCTTTTAGAATAATTAAGTCTGGCAATTAGAATAATTAATTATGGGTATATAGAAATTTATTGCAAGCATTTTAAGGTTATACATTGTAATTAATGTTGGAGAAATCTGAACTAATGGACTGTCATGAATAGTAACATGAACAGTAAATTCGAATTAAATACATATTTTTCTTTAAGAGATGAATTAATTGATGATTGGGAAATTAAAAATAGAAACTCTAAGATGGTTAATTACTAAGAAATTATTTTGAATAGTATTGATTTAAGAAAACCCTAAATTTTGTATATTTTGGGGAAATTTCTTAGGAGAAGGAAATCAAAGAAATTGAGGAGATTTTTGTGGGCAATCTGTTAAAGGAAATTCGAGAGTGATATGTGTTTAGGTAAGTATGAACATTGCATTTATTTGCTACTTCCTTGAAATAATACGACCGAATATTCATAATGCTAAACCATATGATTCTTGCATATTTGATATTATATCATTGAGCTATTAATTGAAAATTTATGAAATCCTAAAAACCGAGATTTCTCACTGATTACCATATATATATATGTATATAATGTAAGTGACTTGGTCAATTTTCTTGGATCAAGTTCACATGATTCCTACTTGCTTATTACTTGTTAAAATTGATTGAAATTATGATATATGTTGATGGTCTTGTGACCAATATATTCTTGTGAGATGAAA
>CANXYC011001389.1:0-11831 GCA_948193065.1 Aleurites moluccanus | reverse complement strand
AGGAGAAGAAAAAACAACGGGTACACTAATCAGCAAGATTGATGAAGTAGCAATTAATGCAAAAACAGCCAATTGGAAAGCAATAGTCATGTTTCTAATCCTCCAAGCTACCAACAAAAAAAGAACTATACCATTTGATCTTGTCCCTCGAGAAGCTGTTGAAAAATGGTTAAAATATATTAGAGAAGAATTGCCTGCAGTTGCCTTTGTAGTACCCAAGAGCACAGATCAAACTTAGGGTGGAAATCTTCCAAAAAAGCAGCAAAGACCAGCAACCTTCTGCAAACAAGTGATTGTCTTGGAGCTGAAACCCTTATAAAATTACTGAAAAATTACTCCAGAAGTATGTTGGGCTATTCTATTTGATCATTTTTGTGTGGGACTAAACCTCTATGTGTTTGATGTATGATTATGTGTTTTGTGGATGTTTTCTCTTAATTACTGGATTTACCGCTGTTTTGAGCTTTCTTACATGTAAAGCTGTGGCTATGAATTTTGCCTATTTTTAATCATGTCTCTCAAGTGGAAATCTGTTGCATACCCTGGCTTTTGCAGATTAAAAAATCTATTACAGTTGGTGTAATTGGCCTGCCTAATGTTGGTAAGAGTCGTCTGATTAACAGCTTGAAGAGATGACATGTTGTCAATGTTGGTGCCACTCCTGGGTTAACAAGATCAATGCAAGAAGTACAGCATACAAGAATGTTAAATTGATAGATTGTCATGGTGTTGTATTGCTCAAGTCTGGGGAGAATGATGCATCTTTAGCTCTTCGTAACTGCAAAAGGATTGAGAAGCTAGATGATCCACTTGATGTTGGTAATTTAACTATTTTCCAAATGTCTTTCCACTGTTTTAGACCAATTAGCCTGTTTTTAAGGCCAAAGCAACCTCCCTCAAGTGCCCTCTCTTCCCCTTCTTCCCTTTTATAATGAAGACTACAGAAAGTATGGTTACGCTGAAAGTAATTGTTTCTGTTTTTTATCTTTCATTCTTACTGACATTTTTCATGGTTCAATATTCTCTACTCCATAAAGGATTATGTTGCTGCTTGATGATTGTAATAGTTTCATGGCTAGAAATATTTATGCAATCAGATACCTGGTACATTGGCCTTTAGATTTTTAGGAGCCTGTTTTGGAACTTAGATCTTGTAATTTTATTCTCTTTGGTAAAGAATGGTTACTTTTTTAAAAAAAAAAAAAAATTGTGTTGAGACTGCCACACAAGAGATTGAGTTGTTCCTTGTTGCTTTCCCTAGGTAAAGAAAAATACATTTAGTGCTAATAGTTTTTTTTTCCAGCTTTTGGATGATGTTTCATTATGATTTTGTTGCTTATTTCAGGGTTTGGATACACCCCCAAGTTTAGACTAAATACACACTCGAGTTACTCACAGTCACACCTTTTCAACTCGGATTGCTACTTTTAAATTCTGTTACACTCTAATCTTTCCATTAAGTAATATACATTGGTGCCGTTTAGATTTTTAGTCCCTAAAATTTGGACTAAAGTGCATAACATAAGAAACTTAAGGTGCTAAATAGTTGTTCTACTTAAAAACTCATGGACTTAAGTGTTCATTATTTACAGGGGAGCATAAGTGTTGGGGAACTTAAAAGTCAAGGACACACAGACCATATAATATAAGCTGACAATAGTGATAACCCAAATGTTTATGTTTGGCTTACAAATTCTTCTAGTTTTGTTTGTCTGAATAATGTAAGAAGATTTTCTGTTGTATTTTTTGTCTAGCCAGAAACCTTGGTTTTAAGGTTTTGTCAACCCTGCCTTGTATGTTATGGTTATGTTATTGATTCACATTTCCTTCCCAGATATTATAGTGAAAGAAATTTTCAGTTTGTGTCCTGCCAGACTGTTGGTAACTTTATACAAGACACCAAACTTTGAATCGGTTGATGACTTTCTACAGAAGGTGGCTACTGTCAAGGGTAGGCTAAAACACGGTGTTGCGGATGTTGAAGCTGCTGCTCAAATTTTTCTGCATGATTGGAATGAGGGTATGCTTTCTGGGACGCTCCCATCTTATCTTAATGCATAAATAGAAACAAATACAAGAAGGATGATTTTTAGAAGAAAGAGAAGTACACTTCTGATTCGAAACAACATTATTTGTTTAACGTATTTCAGGTAAGATTCCACGTTACACTATGCCTCCAAATAGGAATCAAGAGGAACCTTCAGAGGCTAAGATTGTTTCGGAGCTTGGAAATGAATTTAACGTTGATGAGGTTTATAGTGGTGAATCCTTATTCATTGGAAGTCTCAAGTCTGTTAATGACTTCAATCCTGTTGAAGTTCCTCCTAGTTGTCCTATCAATTTTGATGAAAATATGATAGAGGTATGAGAAATTGCCGCTTTCATTTTTTTTTTTTCATTGTAAAATATATTAGTTCCCAAATGGCCTTATTTACCAATCTTATGTTTGGTCTCATTTCTTTCTTTCAATTTATATTTCCCTAATTACCTTTTTGCTCACCAGGGAGATGTGGAAACTCAGCCATCAACTCAAGGTGATGGTCACACTGAAGAAATGAGTGATGATGGTGAGGACGAGCTGATGGCTTCTGACGAAGATGATGCAAAGAAAACCAAGGCAAAAACTACCACTAGCAACCAAAATGAGAAATTGTATGCAGCAGAATGTATACTTAATTCAAAAATGAAACGAGCGGAGAAGAAAAGGAGGAAAAAAAGCAGCTAAAGTGGATGCAATGGATGATGACTACGACTTTAAAATGGATTGTGTGAAAAGAAAGGGTTCTGCCATGGATGTCGAAGATGGCAGCGGGGAAGAAGAAGATGATAATCAAATTATTGGTGAGGTGCCCATGTCTGGTGTTAAATTTGATGAGGAATGACAATTTACATAACCAGGAGATAAAATAAGGGTTTTGTTTTCATTTTGACAGTGAGTTTACATTGTTATTAGGTGTCAGTTTATAGGAGCTTTTTTAAGAGTGTGGACAACAATTACATCCAAAAATGAACTGTGCATGATGCAAGGAAATTGTGTTGAGAACAAAGAGGCTATGCCTATAATTCATTTCATTTGGTACTTTATGATGTCTCCGTCTTCAAAGAAGTTCTATGAAATAGATTAGAGAAGCCCAGGGAAGTAGCTCGACTCTCATGTGAGAATCTCATGAATCTATCATTTTAGATTAACAATAGCAAGTAAATGAGATGCAACAAATATGGCCACAAACAGTGAAATTGTGAAATCAATTTGAAAATTTGTCCCTGTCAAATCTGAAAATATTGCTTTTAAATAGAGATTATTTAAACCATCCTTTTTAAGTGTGAAAATGCTCACTCTTCACAAACTGCAATTATATTTTCGATGGATGCTCTTTAATCTTTATAATAACTTTAGCTGTGTGCATGAGACCACAAACCATCTCCAGTGTGATCATAAGTCTACATTTAAGCGACCCTCTGAAGAACTAATAGATTCTGTGTTTCTGGAATTAAATTAATCAGGTCAACAGCGCAAGAAAAGATGATGATCATAATAAATTATTTTATTTAAGATTGCAAAGATACAACTCTCTCTCTCATTCATATGAATAAATTGATCACAGGATTTATTGAATATGAAGATAAGCCTTCAGTCATCTAATGCCCCAGAAGCAGGGTCTAGACCTGTCGAGACAGTATATGTATCCGGAGAAGAGGGTGTATTTGCCGGAGTGACCACATCAGTAGTTGATGAAGTTGCCGAGTCAGCGCCATAGGTAGCGGTTGATGCATCAACTTTAGTAGCCTTGGGAACAAGTCCTGCTGCCACTATGGCTTCCCGTGCAGCCTTTTCCTTAGCCTTTTTGGCTCTTTCCAACACATCTTCCTGTACACAGCGAATGGATTAAAAATAGACAGCAATGAGCTATGAGGCATGAACATCAACGCAGACACAGGACACCAATACAGGTAGTTCTAGAAAAATTGGCAAGTGACAGGCGTGTCATTCATGCGTAGTGAGGTGCTGAATCACAGAAGTGCATGACAAGGATATGCGTCTGAATTAAAACTATGAATACTATATTGATTTGCATAAAATTTTATGTTCCTCATTATCAGGGAAATAAAAAATTGCCGTTACATTTAACGAACTGGATTATACATCTGCCTTAACTATACATCCATTCACACAAAAAGGCATGAATGCAGGCTTATGCATACATGCATACATGCACATCCACACCCATGAAGAAAGCAATTTTAAGTATACCAACAAGTAATCATATGTTCGTTGAGCAACACCAACAAAAACAAAAGATTTGCAATTAACAATTGACTTACAAGACAACTAAAAAAACAAATTATCATTTTTCAAATGCTAGTATCTTGAAACAAACAATCAAAACTATGAAATCATTTCTAGCTCAATCCTTGTTAAATTTGAACTTGACATAGAGTAACCCTATGAAATAATAATAATAGCAAGAACATAAAAAAACACACACCATGACAAAATGAATCTGATACAGGTTCTACATATATATAGTTTTAGTACCTGGAAATCCTGAATTTGTCTCTGTTGCTGAGCTTGTAACCTACCAATTGCACTGAGAAACTCCCCCACAGTAGATCCAATACGCTCATTAAGTGCTTCAGCTAGAGCCTTTCCGAAGAAAAATGCATCCAGAACATTCTTGCTCTCATTATCACCTGCACAATCACCAAAGGAAATGAATTCCCATCCCGAACATTCAAGTATATAATCAGATTTCAGTAATCCTAATATTCAACAAAGAAAAAAGAAATTTGAAATTCAAAAAATATAAATAGGGAAAAAGGGCGATAATAGTACCGGAACCACCAGGTCCGGTAGTGCTATTGCATCGGACGCTGATTCTACGAGACTTTCCGGTGGTCGGCGGTTCAAATCTAAGAGTCGATTGTTTTTTGAGCGTTATAGCCGATAAAGAAGATGAAATGGGATTAACAGAGCTGCAAAGTGCATAGCTATGATTTGTTGTCTGGTTCTTAGATTGAAAAGAAGAAGAGAAACTCCTCAAAGCCAAGGGAGGGAAAACAGAAACCCCACTCATTTTCTGTAACTCTGTACTTTTTTTTATTTTCCCTCACTTTCCCTGTCTTTCTCGCCTTTCTCTCTCTTATTAGGAATTGTCTACATGCATGTTAATTATTTTTATTACTCCTTATGGTTGGATATCGTCGAAGTAAAAGAGGAAAGAAAGTTGTTCTAAAAATAATAAAATCACTATTTTATCCCTATTAGTATAGGGATAAACATGTAATTTTATTTATTTTCATCACTTTCTTTCCAAAGTTAATAAATTAATATCAGGTAATCGAAAAATTAGATTTAAATGATTCAAAAAAAAATTTATTTGTAAAATATTAAATTTAAATAAATCAGATGAATTAATGAGTTTTTTTTTTCTATAAAGCTTTTTTCTCTTTAATTTTTTTTTCCTTGGTTCTTAGATTTTTTTTTTGAGTTCCACAAGATGTCTTTTGCTTTTGGCAGTAGAATAATATTAGAGAGCATTTTATCGAATTAAAATAAATATATATTTTTTATTGTTAAAAATTTTAATAAACAATCATAATTTCTATTTATTATTAAATTTTATTGATTTAAAAAAAATAAATTAATAATTAATTTTATTTAAATATTTAATAATTTTTTAATTATTAATATATATATTTTTTAAATTAAATTTTATAATTAAATATTTAAATATTCTAGTCAATTTTTACCTAGATAAGATTTACCTCGAATGGGACAATCTTCAATTTGAATGCTTGATTCCATGAGGGAATATTGACCCATTTCATTGGAATTTACAATCTAGGATCCTTAGTGTTGAAGGCAGTCCACTTGGCTGGATTCACATTATTATTGCAGATGACCCGTTTTGGTCAAACATTAAGAAGAAGAATCTTCAACCAATAAATATTTATTAATAACAGTTATTTTTTATAAAAATTTTATTATAAAATAATTAATTTAGATAAAATCTGATTAAAAATAATTATTTTAATAAAAAATTAAATTAATTTAAAAATAAATTAAATAAAAAATTAAAATTTTAATAAAATTATATTTAATTATAATCATTATTATCTAAAATAATAAGTTAATATTTTAATTTTTTATTCATTTAATTTATTTATTTTATTTTATTTAAATTATTATTTTTTTAACTAATTCCTCAAAATACTTATTAGAAAAACTCAAAAATTAATAACTACTACTTATCTAATTTATGAGATCTAAAATTAATTTTAAAATAAAAATACTTTTAATATCCAATGCAACCATACCAAGTTTCCAACACATGAAGCTTCCATTAAAAAAAAATTAAATGAATAAAAATCTACTTAACCAATACTCAATTAATATGAAGCATCTCCTCCATTCTTCTTTCGATTTGCCACCCTCTCATTTTCAAAATTATTGGAGATAATCAAGTTTACCCATCAAAAAGAATAATTTCATATACAAACATTTCAAATCTCAATTTTATTATTTAGGATGATAATTTTAACCCATCCCATATTACATTTATCCAATATAATTTTAATACGCATATAAAATCAAATCATTCAAATTCTGACCACAAGTATAATTTTTAATATTGTTTTTAATATGTAAGAAATTTTATAAAAAATAAAAGGAGAAATCTTACAACATATTTAAACATTAAATTATTATTTCAATATTTATAATTAAAATTTATATTTTCTTTAATTACGTCTAATAAGCTTATACACATAATAAATCGGTAACTCGATATTTTTTTCCTTTTAAACAAATAAAAATAAATACTCCATTAAAGAGCCAATTTGGCCAAGATAATGTGGATGTCAATCTCAACTTAGAAAAAACAAAAATGGGCAAATATTATTTAATAATTGTACCATATTTCTTACGAATTAAACTTTGAATTAAAAAGGATTGGGAATACTAGTTTCTATTTATTGCTATATTTTGTTATATAGTTTATCTGTGCGGATAATTGTAGTGTTTGATGATTTAAGACAATAAAAAAAAGTTAATTATAATGACATCTCAGTATTTTTTCATAATGTATTAATACGTCATTTTATTTTTAAAATTATATTAAAATATTTATCTATTTTGCTACCGTTATAATTTAAAATCTTTTTATTAAAAAAATCCATTAAATCAATATAAAAAATTCATAATATCCCTAATTTTCATTTTAATTTTTATTCTCATATCACTCTTTTAATATAACTCACTCTCTAACCTTTAAATTCACTCACTTTCTAACTTGATACCACCACCACCATTGTCCACCATCACCATCACTGTCCATTATAACCACCATTATCCACCATCAATATACACCATCAAAATTTTCATTATAAGAGTAAATTCAAAAAAATCAAACTATCCTACTTTTGGGTGATTTTTCCCTAACAAATGTAATACCCAATCACAACATTATATACAAAAAGGTAGTAAATAATTGAAGAAAAGAGTTATGAGGCATGGCACCAGAATCCCCTTTCCTCAACCAACGTCATTCTCACTTTGAGAAATCACAAAAAAATAAAAATCAAGTTCATATACCTTTTCTCTCTCTCTGCTCTGTAATATTCAAAACAAAATCTCATTCTTCTTTGTTATGGATATCAAAATCAGATCTCTTTACACATACAAATTCATCAATTGTTCAATTTTCCTCTATTTTGTTCACCGCTATTTAATCTTGACACATGCAAATCTACTGTTATTAACGAACTACCCGCGAGGATCAATTCTTTAAAGCCCGCGAGGACATCTCCTTTGTATCCGATTCAAACTCTGATTACCCAGATAATTTCAAGTTTAATTACGGGGTTGTCAATTCATTCATATTTGGAGCTCTAAAAAGGTGTGAATTCAACAATAATTGACCAAAATTGTTACTCCTATTGTACTCAACAAACACACTATTTTCAATCCGCTTAACAACAAGACTATTCCCCTAGTTGAAACCTAAAATCCCACCCCCATTAATTATTGGAACACCATAGCTCACAGTGCCAAACTGAACTAGAAAACTTTTAATCGGGTTGAAGACATGTAACTTGGTTTGGGATTGAAGATCAAAAGAATCAATTTAATTAGTTTCTATAATTTTCTTCCATCGTTCTTGGAGCCTTAAACACTCAAGCTGAGATACATCCAGGCCTTTTTAGGAAGCGACTTTAGTAGTGATCGATGCGTCCTTGGTTGCAGTAGCAGCTTTGGCAGTGTTCACTGCTGCAACAACAACAGGGTCGAAGGCAGAGGTTGTAACGGTGGTAGAAGGCGTAGTAGGAGTAGGAGGGGTAGCAAGAGCGGGAGGGAGAGCTAGAATAGGAGAGAGAGCAGGAGGGCAGTGAGACAAAAGTTTGGGCTTTTGATTTTTTTTAGACACTTAACAGAACTGGATTTTCCAGAGCTGAGTTTTACAGAGGGCAGTTCTTAGATCACAAAGTTTTGATATTAACATAAATTTTTTAATTAAAAAAGTGTTGGGGATTTAATTAAAGAAGAGAAATTATTTTTGGGATTTAAAGGAGAAATTTGAAGAAATTGAAAATTGTGAAATGAAAAAAGGAAGAAGATGAGTGTGGGCACGAGATGGGTAAATATATAGGTATTTTTGGTATTAACATAAATATTTTAAGAAAATATTGAGTTTTTTCATTTTGACTAACTTAAAAATTAAAAAAATGGACGGAAGGACGTCGTTGTATAACGGTGATAAAATAAGGGAGTGTTTTAGTATTATTTTGAAAATATAGGAATGTATTAGTATAATATGAAAAAATATAGGTGTGTCAATATAATTAATCCTAAAAAAAATAAAATTTTGTAGCTTTTATAATTATATTATATATCTTAAAATTTAATAATTCTAATAAAAGCTTATTAATTTATTACGATGCTATTTTTTATAATATTTTGACAAATAGAATATTTATTTTTTAGTATAGTATCATGTTTACATCAAGCTTATCCAAACCAATGTTCTTCTTTATTCTTACTACAATAAAACTTTTATAAATTAAGATCGTTAACACTTGTAAATTTTATTAATTAAAATAGATATTATTAATTAAATTAATAATTTATTAATTTAAAAAGATTATTTATAATTTAATAAATATATATTTAATAAACAAAAAATTCATTGTATTTTATCAATTTTATAATTAATATAATATAAATTAAATGAATTTAATAAAAAAATATGATCAATTAAATATAAATTAATTAAAATGGATAAAAAAAAATATGATCAATTGCATATAAACTACCTGAAATGAAATAAAAAAAATATTTGATCAATTAAATATGAACTAAATGAATTGAAAAAAAATTATAAATTAAATGAAATGGATAAAAAAATAAGTACAATTATTTATATTTTAAATAATTTTTAGAATTTATTTTAATAAAGTATATATTATCATCTATTATAAGTATAATATTAACAATTATTAATTTATAATATGAATAAGATTATATGATTAAATAATAATTTTTAAAAAAATATTATTTTATTAATTTATCAAAATTATTAATTTAATCCATTAATTTAAATTAAAATTATAAAAAAATATTATATAATAAATATTATTTATTTATCAAATATTAATTTATAAATATTTTAGTATCTTATGAAAGAGAAAAATCTTTTTCTAAAGCGCTTTCTTGTAATGTAGCATGATAAAATATAATTTAATTAATGAATGAATGAATCAAATCTGCGGAGTTATTATTTAATTCACTTACTAGAAACAATTGAAACTAAACTATACATTTAATATGTTATAAGTGCAAAGATTTGAGATTTCATTCAAAAACTTTTATTAGTTTTGAATCTTGTTAAGATTCAGAAGAAAAAGAATATTCTCATTATTTATATTATTTAATAAAAAATTATTAAATAAATTATGAATATATTTCTTAAATTTATATAAATGTAAATTCATATGAATTCACTCTAATTTCACATGGGTCCATTCTAATAGTAGAAGTAAATATATATTTAATAATATAATAATTTCTCATAAAAGATAAGATCAAAAGAATCAATTTGATTAGTTTATGTAATTTTCTTCCATCATTCTTGGAGCCTTAAACACTCAAGCTGAGATACACTCAGGCCTTTTTAGGAAGCGACTTTAGCAGCGATCGATGCGTCTTTAGTTGCAGCAGCAGCTTTGGCAGTGTTCACTGCTCCAACAACAACAGGGTTGGAGGCAGAGGCTGTAACGGCGGTAGAAGGCGTAGTAGTAGTAGGAGGGGTAGCAGGAGCAGGAAGGAGAGCGGGAGGGCAGTGAGATAAAAGTTTGGGCTTTTGATTTTTTTTGGACGCTTAACAAAACTGGATTTTTCAGAGCTGAGTTTTACAGAGGACAGTTCTTAGATCACAAAGTTTTGATATTAACATAAATTTTTTAATTAAAGAAGTGTTGGGGATTTAATTAAAGAAGAGAAATTATTTTTGGGATTTAAAGGAGAAATTTGAAGAAATTGAAAATTGTAAAATGAAGAAAGGAAGAAGATGAGTGTGGGTATGAGATGGGTAAATATAGAGGTATTTTTGGTATTAACATAAATATTTTAAGAAAATATTGACTTTTTTCATTTTGACTAACGTAAAAACTGAAAAAATGGACGGAAGGACGTCGTTGTATAATGGTAATAAAATAACAGAGTGTTTTAATATAATTTTGAAAATATAGTGATGTATTAGTATAATATGGAAAAATATAGGGGTGTCAATATAATTAATTCTAAAAAAAATAAAATTTTGTAGCTTTTATAATTACATTATATATTTTAAAATTTAATAATTCTAATAAAAGCTTATTAATTTATTGCGATGCTATTTTTTATAATATTTTGATAAATAGAATATTTATTTTTTAGTATAGGGATTTACATCAAGCTTATCCAAACCAATGTTGTTCTTTATTCTTACTACAATAAAACTTTTATAAATTAATATAGTTAACACTTGTAAATTTTATTAATTAAAATAGATATTATTAATTAATAAATTAATAATTTATTAATTTAAAAAGACTATTTATAATTTAATAAATATATATTTAATCAACAAAAAATTTATTATATTTTATTAATTTTATAATTAATATAATATGAATTAAATGAATTTAATAAAAAAATATGATCAATTAAATACAAATTAATTAAAATTGATAAAAAAAAATATGATCAATTGAATATAAACTACCTGAGATGAAATAAAAAAATATTTGATCAATTAAATATGAACTAAATAAATTGAAAAAAATAATAAATTAAATATGAATTAAATGAAATGGATAAAAAAATAAGTAAAATTATTTAGATTTTAAATAATTTTTAGAATTTATTTTAATAAAGTACATATTATCATCTATTATATGTATAATATTAATAATTATTAATTTATAATAAGAATAAGATTATATGATTAAATAATAATTTAAAAAAAAATACTATCTTATTAATTGTCACACCCCAACTCCAGTGGTGCGACGGTCCTAGGACAAGGGTAGGCTTAAGGCCACCATAAACCCGTAGAACTCACAGATTACTATACTCATAAATACCAATAATATAACATCATAAATTTCCATGTTCATACATATAATCAAGGGAAACCAATTGCATACTGCTATATCATTACATATCTTTCTCTTGTTCCTTAATGATCTAAAGAAGACATCTCTTATCAAAGAGGAACAAGAGTATCCAAAGGATAACATTCATATATCAACATTCTATCATTTCCAAAAGGCTAACTACGGAGCTCTAGAAT
>CANXYC011001326.1:0-43612 GCA_948193065.1 Aleurites moluccanus | reverse complement strand
GTTGATAAGCAATTCATTGATATACCTTTAAATTTCATTTAACGATGTTCTTTACAATGGCTATGATTCCTTTTATTAATATTTGATATTCATTATTGTATATATGTATATTGAACCAGTATCTTTCTTGTAAACAACATTGAATACCTAGCCACAAGTGTTGTAATATGTTGTTACTCACTGAGATATTCGTATCTGACTCTCTTGGATTTATATTTTTAGGAGCAAGGTAGATAGAGGCGATTCCACTTCTTCCCTCTTCCTCCAGAGTGGAATTTTCTGTATCTATGTAAAGACTCTTTATTTTGTAATTATAGATTTTTCTTTAGTAGTTCCATGGTTTTGTAATGAAAGATTTAGTAAGATAATATAAAAAAAAAATGAAGTTGTATAAATGAGACGTAAAATATTGAATTTGGGGAAAAATGTATTAAATATTATATGCATGTTGTAGTATGAGATGAATAATTGAATAAAAGTGTTAATTTGCACAGGTTGTGTTATTGTTGAATATGAAGAGAGAGACTTGAATCTTGGGATAGATTGTAGAAGTAGGGAAGTTATGGCGAATTTTCTGTAGAAATACAGAATAGGGTTCTATGGGTTTAAGTGGCATTATGCCTTCCCCACACCCTACAACCGTCACATTTCCTGAAATTGGGATGTGACATAGAGGATTTGAAATATTTTGAGATGGGATTTTGGAGGGAAAAACTATCTCATTTTTTGAAATAGTAATGATTTCTTTACCTTTGTCCTCTCCTAAGGAAGAGGGTTTTGAAGAGGAGCATGAGATGTTTGGACCTGTTGGACTTTTTGAAGTGTCAGAATCAATTATGGACTCTGGGTGAGCTGTTCAACCCAGTTTTAAATTTGGACCTCCTTAGAGATTTGGCCCGATTTGGAAGTTTGTTCTTCCTCAAGCATGTCAGCCCATGATTTGATGGGTTGGGCATAGGAAGGTTTTGAAGATTTTTGGTTTTGGCTTGAGGCCTCACTTTTATTTGAAATTGGGCATTTGCCCTTGGGGTCTTTCTTGGCATTTAGGGCCTGTTTTGAAGAAATTCTCAGGTCAGAAAGTTTGGTATTGAATTTATTTCTCCTTTTATATACTCAATTTCAAAATCAAATATTAAAAAGATTGCTTGTCATCTGGCAAAAATCTATTTTAAAGTAATATTTTGAACATCTTTTTGTAAAACTTCTCTTGCAGATTTACAATCAATTCTCAAAGAAATTTTTTATTCAAAAGATCACTTTGAAATGCATAAAACAATTGAAAGAATTTTTTTTAATTGTGGAATAATTCTTTTGACAATCGTTCCAATATGCAGATATGAACTGGACTATGCATTCCCGCTCATTTTAAAATTGTTTCAGGATTCTACCATATCCTATATCTGAAGCATTAGTCTCAACTATTTTAGGAGCTAAGGGATTAGTTATATGTAGACATGGGATTTCTAGAACCCGTTGTTTAATCTTTTCAATAATCCTAGTATGCTGGTCAGACCAGGGTACTGGATTTTTTCTTAACCTATCATGCAATGGTTTTGCTAGACGGTTAATGTTTGGACAAAAATCTAAAACATAATTCAAACTTCCTAAGAACCTTTGCAACTGTATTTTATCTAAGATTTTGTCATGAAACTTAGATGCAAATGGAAGGGATCTCTCAATTGGTGTTAAGGTGCCTTGAGTTATATAATGACCCAAAAACCTAACACGTGTTTGAAAAATTGATATTTTTGATTTTGAAACTACAAGACCATTTTTCTTGGCAACATGAAAAAATGTTTGTAGATGTTTGAAATGTTGTTCAATTGAGTTTGAAAAAATTAATACATCATCAATATAGACAATGCAAAAGTTTGAACATAGATTAAAAATATCATTCATAATCCTCTGAAATTCTGAGGGAGCATTTTTCAGACTAAAAAGCATGACATTCCACTCATACTGTACAAATGAGACTGTAAATACAGTTTTATATATATCCTTAGGATGGATTTGAATTTGCTAAAAATCAGATTTCATATCAAATTTTGAAAATATGAAAGTTGAATGCAATTTTGAAAGCAATTATTTTTTGTTTAGAATAGGATACCTAATCCATTTTAAAGTCTTGTTTAGAGGTTTGAAATTTATCACTAGTCTAGGTATTCCTCTTTCTATTTCACTATTTTTGTTGACATAGAAAGTTGCACAATACCATGGTGATTTGAATTTTGAAATCAAGTTTTTAGACTCTAAATCTAGAATTTCTTCCCTACAATATTGTTCTAAGGTTCCATTCATTTGAATAGGTCTGGCTTTGGTAGGAATTTGATGGTCATCAAAATCTTTTTCATAAGACAGATCAACTATGTGTTGTTTTCTGCTCCAAAAGGCATTTGGAAGATCTGAACAAATTTCTTTTTCAATGATTTTTTTAAAAGTTTGAAATTTTATCTTGAATAAAATTATTTTGGATTTATTTTTGAATTCTTTGAAAATTTATATCTTGTTGCAAGTGCATCAGATGTGTTTGTTTTCCTTTTATTAAATCATTAATTTCAAATTTATAAATGGAATGTGCTTTTATAAGATTGAGATTCCTCTTTTTAGGTCTTTTAATAAAAGGGAAAATGATTTTGAATTTTCTTATTTTGAAAACAATTCCTTCATCAGTGACTTTATAGGGAGTTATCAAATTGATATAAGGAGTCCTTAATATAACCATCTAATTTAGGTTTTTAAAAAGAATGAAAATATTTTTTAAAGCAATAGTTTCATTGACCACTGAAACTTCAATTTTCCCGCCAAAGGTCAGTTTGGATTTATTGGCTATTGAAAGAGTTTCATTCGTTATTTTATGATATCTTTTGGGAACCAAATCATATCTGATACAGTTGAGGTCAGCTCCTGTATCAAATAGTGCAATTGTTTCCAATTGGAAATCATTTGAAAAAGTAATTTTGATTTGAATTAAATATTTTTGAGAAGTGATTTCTCTTAAAACATTTATAAAATTCTTTGGAATTTCTGGAATAATTTCCAAATCTTCCATGTTTGGAGATTCAAGATTTTTTAATTGATCATCTAAATCAGTTTCATTTTTTGAATCAACACTGAGAATTGAAATGAGATTTTGAAGACATTCAGAATCATTTTTCTGCTTTTCTTTAAGCTCTTTAAGTTTTGTTTTATCTCCTTAATCTCTTTTTAAAGATTCTGAATATTTATTATAGGTTTTCTAGTTCTCTTTCCTCTATCCAAAATGGTGGTAAGGTCATAATTATTTCTACTGGTAGAGGGTAAGAGAGAGTGTCTTTCAACAAGCTTAGATTTTTCTTCTAAAGACTTTAAAAGCTTGTCTAGACATTCTTTTTGGATTCATGGATCATTAATATACTTAATTGCATCAAGAATTGCCTCTTGACTTTTTGTAAGCATATTAATGGTTGTTCAATTTTTATTTTCTTCAGAATCTGTTTTAGAACTAGACTCTATTTTTAAACTGGAAGAAGAGTTGTCTAACTCCTCTATTTGAAGGGATTTTTTATTTTCTGAAGAATTGGAGTGTTCAAACTCAAAAGACTCAACTAATAGGACAGAGATTTTGTCTATGATTTCCTGGTATAGTTGAAGTTCATGAAGTCTGGTTTCAAACTCAAAAGACTCAACTAATAGGACAGAGATTTTGTCTATGATTTCCTGGTATAGTTGAAGTTCATGAAGTCTGGTATTCATTCTATAGGATTTTGAAGTGTGCCCTTTTTTGCCACATTTGTAGCAGGTGATATCCTTAAAGTCTGTCTTAAGCTTAGATTTTATCCTAGTTTGGGACTTTTTGTAAGGTTTTGAATTCTTCTTAAAAGAAGAGGGTTTTCTATAGTAAGGCACATTTTTAGGCTGAAAAGACTTTATATAGTTTGAATTGGATTTGAATTTTTTGTAGGAGTCTTTCTGTTTATTACATTGACCACTACAACGTTTTGAATCCTTAGTAAGGTTAGGATCAAACTGTTGACAGAAACTATCATTTCCCACTTAAGGTATTTTTGGAGTTGCAAGTCTTGATAAATCCTAAGACCTTCCTTCTGGATTAAACTAATTAGTTCTCCGTAAGTAAACTAGTCATAAGGAATTTGGTTACCAAAGGCTTGTTTGATATAGTTTTTGACTTTTTCTCATAAAATTTTTGGTAGTCTTGCTAGGAATTTTTCTTTCCAAAAAGGTTAGTTTGAATCTTCCCAAGCATTACTCTAGTCAGAAAAATATTTTTGTAATTTTGAAAGTCACTAAGCTTCCTACACATAAGGTTGCTAAGGTGCTCACTATTTTTTTCTTTGAGGTGTAAAGGGTCTACTATGAAATGGAGGGATATTGCTATGATTAAGATTGACACCGCATCTTCTACAGTATTACATAAATCATCTAGAAAATGTGTTTTATCCTCAAATGTTTTGATTGATCTTAAGATTTCTTGTTGTTGGTGTGGGGTTAGATAATAATCCCACCATCCTTTTAGCGATCCTGAAAAACCCATTATTAGGAGTTCAGCAATTGGTTTATCTGATGATTCGAACTGGGTTCTATAGGCATTTATTGCCATTATCATCTGTTAGAGTAAACTAAGGATGTTATATTCAGACATACCATCTAAGTTCCATTCATAGACAGATGAGGCATTGAACCTAGACTGAACTAAGATGTTGGGTCTATTTTCTAGCCCTAAGTCTGGAGCTGTAATCTTAGAAACAGGATTATGCCAGGTCAGTCTACTGATTTAAGGAATTTCTTCATGTTTGAAAGCTTTTTCATCAGAAGTTGCTTGGTTTTGTTCTATAGCACTGACGTTCCTGGATTGAGGAGTGTCAAGTGCTACATGTCTATAGGCTTGACTGGTATTTTAGAAAGTAGATGCTTGCCCTATCCTACTCTGAAGGTCTCTAATGGCATGAACAAACTCAAGTTTGTTGGTCTGAAACTGTTGTTGGCTATTTTTTGAAACCTGAAAAGGTTTAAAGACTAGATTTTTGAGTTTTTTGTCTTCTAATTCTATAGGTTTGGAAACAACAGTAGAGGAGACAACTGACTTTTGGATCTGACTTTCTATCCTAGTCAATTGTTTTCCTATTGTTTGAAAATTGGCATTTGAAAAGTTGTTCTGAAGGACAAATTTCTTAAGATTTCTAAAAGGTTAATTCAATGGAAAGACATTACCCTACCAAAAGATTGGATTTAAATAGATCAAGACCTTTTCCAGCTGACCTCCATACCAGAATTAACCACTACCACCTTTACAACTACTGAGATTACCAACATGCATGATTTAATTCTTTTTATATTCAAAATGAAGATAATAGTCATTCTTGGTTATTTAATATAATTTTTTCCATTTCAAACCATGGACATAGTTCATGTTCACAATAAGGAATAGAAATTTTTCTAAAAAGAGGGTGTTCAGACTGAATAGTTTGACTATCTACCTTCCATTCTGGAAATTTATTCTTAGAAGTGACAGGATTAATAGATTTGTTTGAAATTTTGAAAAGATATGCAATATTGTTTTGAATTGCATAAATCTCGAACCAATAAAAAAACTTAGATGAAGTGGATTTTCTGGCAAAAGTGAGTTTAACACTATCATCAGAAAACTGAGTTATATTTCTTAGATCTAAATTGGGTTCAATATGTTTTGGAGTTTCAGGTTGGGTAACTCCTTCTAAAGTCCAATCTTCTGAAGTCTTTTCATTGAATTTTTCTTGAAATAACAGTGTTGGCTTTTGAAATGTCTGTTTGAAATAAAAAGATTTCTCCTCTTGGTGAGTGTTGGATGTGTTTTGAAGCAAAAACAAAAATCATTGTTTTGTAATAAATTTTGAAAATCAATACTATTGGAATGGATCCAACAAGCATTTTATAGTTGTGAGTCTTAATTTAAAAAACTGTACTTTTTAAAATGTTTTTATTATTTAAGGAGATAGTTATGTTTGGATAACAACTAAATATTTTATAATGAAAATATTAAAATAAAAATATTTTTTAAAAATATTTGAAAATATTTTTATTTTATTTTTTAAAAAATAAAAATTTGAAAATTTGAAAATAAAAAATAACAAATAAAAAATAAAAATATTTTTTAAAAAGTATTTTTTATTTTTTATTTTTAAATTTATCAAAAATATGAAAATAAATTTTTTATTTATATTAAAAAATTTAAGAAGAAAAAATTAAATTTTTTTAAATTTTTTTTAAAATAAAAAATAAAAAATAAAAAATATTTTTTAAAAAATATTTTTATTTATTTTTTATTTTAAAATTTGTTAAAAATATAAAAATAAATTTTTAACTTTAAAAAAAATTAAAATAAAAATAAAATATAATTAATTAAAAATAAAAAGTAAAAATATTTTTATTTTTTATTATCCTTATAGGATTGACTAGCGACAAAATTGGATAGAAAAATCTAGTACTATTTCATGGTATTTATGATGAAAAATTAATATATTTTAAAAAATAAAAAAAAAATTTTGTGTATTAAGTATTTTGTACGGAAAAAATAATAATTAATTCATAAATATTATAAATATATTATATTTATGTTTTATAAATTTTATATATATGCTTGGGTGGACAGCTCTGATTGGTTGTCTCTATCTCAACCAATCAAAGGTTGTTCGGTTAGCAGGAGAGACAGAGGGATCGGGTGGCCAAACAACCTAGCTCCGGTCACCGTCCTTCGACACCGCCACCTCCACGACGAAGCCCACCCTCCGACGAATCAGGCTCCACCAACCCCATCTGCATCCATCACCTGGAATCGTCACACGCTCTGTCAAAGCATTCTGGACGTTCACCGCCGGCTAAATCTTCAAGTCAAGACCATGTTTCTGGGCAATCTTGGTAGCATTAGGAAGCTTGTCAACCCAGCAGCATTTCTATCCCTATCCCGACCGGAAAGAACGTCGGACTTCGCTGGAGTAGAGGAGAGAAGTTTGTCCTTTCACACACTTCGAAGCTATTTCCGGCGAAACCAGGAGGGGTTGAGCCACACTGTCGGCAGTCGAGACGCATGCAACATCATAGACTCCGCCACCAACCGCCAACGTCAGCGGCAGCGTGTGGCTAGCGAGTTGACCCCACACGCCAATATTGAGCCAGAAATCCAGTAGGCTGCTTTTCATAATTCCGAAGCTAATTTATGAGGTTTTGACTTTTGTAAGCCTAGAACGCCTCTTCTTTAATTTGATTTCAGTATTTTTACGCTTGAAAATGAATGCATTGACGATAAACTAATGTGAAAGGATAATTTTCAGAAAATTGAAGTCATTAAAGGTTCCATTGTGCTATAATGGGATTTGAATTAACTATGTGATTTATATTTGATAAATTATAAATATTTTATTTATTTTTAGTAAATTATGTTGGAATTGAGAGAATATTTTAAGAATATAGTCACTTCTATATAATAATGTTTCTTCTGTTATTTATTTATTTATGTTGTCAGTGATGTTGACGAAATTGTAATTATTATAAATAATTATGAGTTTATTGAAGTTGATTTATATAGTTTTTACGATTTATTATTGGTTGAAGTAAAAGGTTATTAGAAAGAAGTTTGAATTAATTAAATTAATTTTAATAGAAAGAATGTTGATAATTTTAAAGGATTTTATAAATTGAGAGTTATATCTGATTTCTTCTTTTATAAAATATCTAAATATAAGAAGTCGTTTAAGGGGATAATAGATTGTTTATTGATGTTGAAGACTTAGAAGAAGTCATTGAGTTAATGTGGGTTGTTGTGAGCCATGCGACTATTTAGAAGTGTTTGTTTCTTTATTTTAGCATTGAGAAATGTTATAATTTTAAGAGTGGTTTTGCAAAAATTTTGGCAGACCATATAAAATCATTGATATGGCTTTTATATAAAGTTTTTATTGTTAGTATTTGATGTCTCCTATATGTTATCTGATCTAGGTGTCCATGTCTCTTTTTAGCTGTCAGTTTTAAGGTGTTTCAGAGTAAAAGCTAGTTGGGTTATAGTTGCATTGTGAGTTATACTTTCTAATATATTTTCTTGTTTTTCATGCATTATATATGTTACATGAGCATTCTTACATGTGTTTTTGTATATTTGGTTACCATTCATATTGCATATTACTTGTAATTGCTGGATGAAATTAAAATGACATAGGACGACTTAGATTATGAGTATGATATAATAATTATGATTTGATAAATATGATATGATGAGTTATGACTAACATGACAATGGAGTTTGCTCATTATTCGGCACTGCTTGCTAATCGAGTTAGTGTTGCTTGGCTTAGGTCGTAACGATGGAACTTTGCGGATTGGATCTAAGAGACAGTATTTGGACTAAAAGAGCCAATTATGGGAGGATCGGCTCCTCAGATTGAGGTTTAATGTAATTTCTATAGGCTAATTCTAATCATTATTTGATTATATGATTTTTTATTTGTAGGACATGCTACATGAGCATTCTTTATTGTTAAATAATCAGGATACAACAAGTTGTATATTGGTTAGTATCGCTCATTCAGTTGAGATGTTCACCACTGTATCTCTCTCTTTTTTTCAAGCTGCAGGTTGAGCTAAGAAGTAAATTTTAATTAAGTTTTTTCTGCCTTTATTTTCTCAAATAATAAAAATATTTTATTATGTTCAATTATGTAATTATTTCCTCTATTTATTTTTCTATTTAATTTGAGTTGTTGAGTTAAAAGATAGCAAAACTTTTTCAGTCTATTATTATATTGTTAAGTAAAACCTGATTGATAATAATTTGATACATATGAGGTGATGGCCCTAAGTAGCATTAATGAGATGTTTGAATATGTTCTGTTTAACAGGTGGGTCGTAATTCTGATTTTATTACAGTTATAATTGTCACATGGTAATTTTATCATTTAATATTTAGTAAGATTGAATACAAGTTTTAAAAGTTTTATATTTTTATATTCTCTAATATCGGTCACGTATCCTTGAATTCAAGGCGTGACAAATAATATTATAATAAATTAATAAATTTACCAAAAAATTACTAAGTCTTAAAATATGTGATAAAATAATTAAAAGTGATAAAATTTAGTACTTTTTGTAATCAAGTTTTTTTATTTAATTTATAAAAATTAATAGTTTAAATGTTTTTGTAATTTAAGATGATAGGCTTAAAATCATTTAAAATTTTTATTTTATTTTTATACTTTAATTTTCTGAAAAATAATCACTTTAAAAATATTTGCATTTAGAAAAATTAGAATGTACTTAAAAATTTTATTTTCCTCACAATGAGTAATACAAATACAAGTATATAAAGAAATAAAAATTCTAATTTTAGAAATTTAAAAATTATTTATAAAGTCCATAAAGATGATTTTTTTTTTTTTTTGGGTCTAAAGGACAGATTAGTTATATTAGAAGGAAACTTCATAATAGCATTTGAGATTTCAAGTAAAAAATAATTTCTTATTATTAATATTTGTTATGTCCCAAAAAATTTAAATGCGATAGTTTTAGGACGTGGAAATAGTTAAAATAACCTACACCCATAGAACTCATAATCATCTATTAACTATTAAACCATTATTTATCAAATATGAATTAATGCATAGTTTCTCCTGTAATTTCAATGTAATACCAATGTGAATAATATCAATTTCAATTTGTATAAGAAATACACTTCTAATCCAACCTTATAACCTTATTACAATAACTCATTCACAATACCCATTCACATTTATTAATTATTTTAATACACATATAATGTAATAACTATCTTCATATATTATGAAAATAAATATCACATACATATATTATCTTACACATTTTCTATCATTCTTCATAGTTATATTTTTTTTTCTCTATACATTTATTTCTAATGCATATTTATACCTCAAATCCATGGAGTGTTCTAAGAACCAATAGGTATGAAGAACTTAATTACATTATTTGATATTACCAATTCCAATGAGAAGAAGAATGATACCTTTGGAACTGCTACCACTATCTGTTAAGCCTATCTCTTTCTTTTATATACACCAAAGCTAATAAGAAAAATATAGATAATTCTAAAATTTTGGCTATTTATCAAATTTTCATAAATTAGTGAAAAATCTCCATTAAAAATCTATCCTCCCTTATCACTATGGCCGGCCAACCTTGGGGCAAAATACATAAATTTTCTAGAAAATTTGGTATAAATAAATATTTTCTTGATGGGTCCCACAACTTTTGATATTTAAATTTTGACCTAAAATTTTTCATATTTATATTTATAACCATAATTCTTTTAAATTTTTTTCAATTGAGTCCTTAAATTCCCTTTATTCAAATTTTATGGAACCTTATATTTTTTATTATACTTCATCTCAATTGTATTAATTAACTTAAACAGCTAAAGAATTTTTAATTCATACTTATTTCGGTAAAACTCCAAAATTAGAATTTTACATTTACTTACTTTATCTTCTCCTCCATATCCATCTCTAATCACCATTAATATTATATTCACTTCAATTTATTTCTAATTGGCCCATAATCTATCTAATCCAAGTTGTTCTAAAAAAAAATGGACAAAGGATATATCGAAAATAAATTAAAAATCAAGAATTGACAAATGCTTCAGAACAAAATTTTCTCTTTACTTCCTTTTTCTTCACTATCCATTTGCCTATTTATCTTCATATTTGTAATATCTGTCAATTTTTTTTGTTATTTTAATAAATTGTATGTTTATTGAATTAATTGAAGATATAAATGTTTTGAGAAAATCTAGAAATTTCTGGTTGCAGGGTGAATTTTATGAGGCTGATTTCTTAATTTTAAAGGAATAATTTGATAAAATGTAAACATGAAAAATGTCCTTTTATGTGTTATGATATTGATTGTAAAATTTCAGGAGATTTGGATAAGTATAACTTAGTGGAGAGTGGAATTTCTCAGGCTTGTTCGGATGAATTTTGGGCAGTAAGTCAGGATGAACTTTAGAGAGTCACCATAATTTGTGTAGTTATCCTTTTGATTTAAATTTTGGATATGTTGGACCCTTGAATGTCTATTTTAAGCGATAAAAAGAATCAGGGAGTTTGGATATTTGTAACTCATTTGCGAGCTGATTAAATATAAGTTGTTGAGGAAGGGTTCCAGCTCGGCAGAGCTGGTATTTGCGAGCTGGCAAATGCGAGGTGGCATTTGCGAGCCGGCAATGTGAGCAGGCAAAGTGGCGAGGTGAGATTGCCGAGGTGGCAATTGGCAAAGAGGAGTTTGGCGAAGAGGCATATGTGAAGTGGAGTTAGGTGAAGAGGAATTTGGCGAAGAGACATAAGCGAGGTGACATATGCGAAGTGAAGTTAGGCGAAGAGAAATTTAGCGAAGAGGCATTGCAGAGGCAGCATATGTGAAGTGGAGTTAGGCGAAGAGGAGTTTGGCGAAGAGGCATTGTCGAGGTGGCATATGCGAAGTGGAATTCGCGAGGAGAGTTTGGCGAGGCAGCATATGCGAAGAGAAGTTCGCGAGGAGAGTTTGGCGAGGCGGCATATGCAAGGTGGCATATGCGAATTGGACATGCGAAGTGGGATTAACGAAGTGGCATTGCCGAAGCGGATTGGCGAAGTGGGAATTGCGAGCTGGCTTATGCGAAGTCGCATTGCCGGAGCGGATTGGCGAAGTGGCATTGCCGAGGCGGGTTGGCGAGGCGAGCTGGCGAGCAAAAATTTTGAGGCAATAGCCTATTTAACCAGTGCCCAGTAAAGACTTCTCTGCACGATTTTTCTTCTTCTTCTTTTCGTTCTTCTTCTGTTCTTCTTCAATTCTTCTTAGATTAGCTTTATTTATTTTTCTAATGCATTAATACTCAAAATTAATGCATTAAATCTCTAGATTATTATATTCTAAGGCATCAATCTTCAATTTCAAGCAGATTTTCTCAAGAAAATCAATTTTGGAGAAATAAGATAAATTTTCTTCAAATATCATTTTCTTGTTAGATTAATAAATTCTGGCAGTTAGAATAGTTAATTATGGATATATAGAATTTATTACAAGCATTTTGAGGTTATTAATGGTAATTAATATGGGAGAAATTAGAATTTATAGGCTGTCATGAATAGTAACGTGAACAGTAATTTCGAAATTAAATTTAGATTTTCTTTAAGAGTTGAACTAAATTGATGTTGGGAATAAAAAATAGAAATTCTAAGATGGTTAAATATTAAGAAATCATATTAAGTATTATTGATTAAGGAAAACCCTAATTTTGAATATTTGAGTAAATTTCATAGGAGAAGAGAACCAAGGAAATTGAGGAGATTATTGTTGAGTAAACTATTAAAGGAAACTCAAGAGTAAATTGTGTAGAGGTAAGTATGAACATTGCATATGTAATTTGCTTCTTTGAAATGAATTGTTTAAACCTTTCTAATTTTTTATATATGATATTGTATTATGCACTTATTAATTGAAATCCCTATGATGTTCTCAAACAAATAATAAATTATTCCATGTGATAACATTATATGAATGTAAATGGCTTGGTCATTCTTCCTTGGACCAAGTTCATATGAAACAATTTGTTAACTTGACTGAATTTATATTATATGTTGATGGTCTTATGATCAATATGTTTCTTGTGAGATTGAAATCATATGACTCTATAGATAGAACGCTCTTCCCAATGAGAATAAATTCATTGGTCCATTGTGCACTTTGGAAACCTAGCTGATAGGATTTTTATTAGTGTTCCACCTAAAGGGGACCATGAGCTCTAGGCATATGCCTGGCCAAGCATGCATTTGCGATAAGGTAGCAAGGACTGCCGATGCGCTCTGTTGTGATAGGTAGCAAGGCTACTGATACACTCTGTGGTTCTACCATATAATTTGATAGTGTTATTCGATTATGAGCACTTCTGTTCTTGTAAGTCTAACCATTTGGTATTTTCTTACCCATGTTATTTGGATTGATCTTTCCTTTGGATTGATGGATTTCCTTATATTGCATGTTCATATCTTACTGAGTTGAAGGCTCACTCCTCTTCTGTGGATTTTAGGTGATAGTGGGGCTTGTGAGGGAGCTAATTTAAAAGATAAAGCTTCTTGATTTATTCCTCCAATAAGCTTTCATTGTAATCATTTTGATAAATATGTATATATTTATTGAATTGTATTATGGTACTGTATGTATTGGGAGTATACTCTAGAGTTCCATAGTTGGATGTTGGGGATGATAATATTTTGATGACTAAATTGTTATAAATGGGTTACCCTTGTTCCTTAGTGATGTGGGAAGTATCTTTTGATCGGTAAGGAACAAGAGGAAATTCTTTAATGATAAACATATATATTTATGAATGGTTATTACTTAATTCTATGAAATGAATGTTTTAATGATAAATATATACATGATGAAAATATGAATGTGTATGAGATCCAGGATATGAGAGTTCTACCGGTTTATGGTGGCCTTAAGCCTACCCTTGCCCTAGAACCGTCGCACCACTGGAGTCGAGGTGTGACAGAGGTGGTATCAGAGCTATAGGTTTATAATCCTTAACATAAAAGATAGAAAAAGATGCATGAGCACTAGTATAAGTATTAATTAAGATAACTACGGAGCATAGGATTTGTGTCTTGTTCAATTGAGTCTTCCTTTGGTATATATATCTGCGTTAAGTATGCATAGTGAGTCTAATATTGTTTATTCTTCTTATCAGTATTAAGATGCCTCCACGTCATGGTAGAGAACGAGGTTGAGGCCGTCCTAGGCGAGATCTACCTTCTGAAGAGGGTTCTGTGGGTGGGAATGGAGGAGATGAGGTTCCTTCTGTACCACCAGTGAATGTGGCTCATATGGCTCAGCAATTAGATCAGCTGCAAAGGAATTATGCAATGATAGCTGAGTTCATTACTCAGCAAAAGCAGTAACAGGTACCTCCAGTTTGGGTTCCAGAAATTCCTGTTCCTCCGATAGTTCTACCACCTGTTGTACATCAAGTGGAAGAGGTAACATTTGAGAGGTTTCTCAAGCTCAAGCCATCAGAGTATAAGAGTGAAGTGGATCCTATAGATTTTCTAGAGGAAATTGAAGAGAAAGTACAGATTTTGTGGATTCCTGACAGAAGAGCCATAGAATTTGTGGGATATTTAATGAAAGCTGAAGCCAATGATTGGTTTAAGAGAAGCATTTCTGGCATGCTTTGGGAAAATGAAAAGCTATCTTGGGAGAGATTTACGGAATTGGTACGGAATGAATTTCTTCCAGAGAGCGTGAGGGAAGCTAAGTCCCTGGAGTTTGAAATATTGGTTCAAACACCTAGTATGAGTGTTTCAGAGTACGCCAGGAAGTTTAGTCAGTTGAGTAAATTTGCTCCAGCCTTGGTGCCTACAGAAGCGGCATGGATTCAAAGGTTCCGCAGAGGATTAGTGGCTCCATTATTTAAACTCCTAGCTGCCCTTGAGTTTGATTCATATTTTAAGCTAGTGGACAAGGCTAGGATAATTGAGAATAGAGAGATGGAAGCCAGATCAGAAAGAGTTGAGAAGAAGAAATTCAAAGCAGACAGTTCTTCTAAGCCAGATAGTGGAATGAAAAGTATGGGAGTGGCTCATCAGTTAGCTTCTAGGAGTGGATATAGAGGACCTTCAGAGAGGCCACAGCAGAGTCGGACTACTCCTGGACCCATTTCTCATATGAGCAATGGTTCAGCTAGTTTTGCACTATCCAAGGCTACTAAACCTTTGTGTCCTTCATGCGACAAATTTCATAATGGCCCTTGTTGCTATGCCTCAGGAGCATGCTTTAGGTGTGGACAACAAGGTCACTTCCTCAAAAATTGTCCACAACCATCTGTTGGAGGAAGACCACAGACTTCTCAGGCTACAGTTCAGATGACTAGGGAAAGAGGTATTAGTCAGTAGCAAGGTTCAGGCCGAGGCATTGTGGGCAAGACTATAGAGGCTGGCAGAGAATCAGGTCAGCATGTGGCTCAGGCTTCGGGGTCAGTTCCCGTGGGTAGAGGCAGAGGGAGAGTTTTTTCTCTAGCACAACACGAAGCCCAGGCATCAAACACAATGATAATAGGTATTCTTCTGATCTAAGCCTTGAATGCTAGAGTATTGTTTGATTTGGGAGCTACGCATTCTTTTGTGTCATCCTGTTTTGCTAAGAAATTGCATGTGCCCTTTGAATTGCTTGAATATGTGTTGGTGGTTTCTACTCCTTTAGAGGAAGAGATTGAAATTCAAATTTTTTTATCCCTCACGTGTAGTTAGTATAGGTGGCAAGAGCTTAAATGTGGATTTGATTGAATTACCCGTGTTGGAATTTGATGTGATTTTGGGTATGGATTGGTTGTCCAAGTACTATGCTACCATAGACTGTAATAGAAAGAAGATTGTTTTCAAGCCAGCTTCAGGAGAGGAGTTTGAATTTCAAGGGGAAAGAAGCGAAGCACCATATAATGTGATATCAGCCTGAAGGGCGAAGAGATTGATGAAGAAATGATGCCAAGGATATTTGGCTTATGTGCGGGATACTCGAAAGGAAGTGCAGGATTCGGAATGGATTCCTGTTGTTAATGAGTTTCCAGATGTATTTCCTAAAGAGTTACCTGGTTTGCCACCGGATAGAGAAATAGAGTTCTCTATAGAGTTGCTACCTGGCACGAGTCCGATTTCTATTCCTCCCTACCGTATGGTACCAGTAGAGTTGAGGGAGTTGAAGACCCAATTACAAGATTTACTTGACAAAGGATTTATCAGACTTAACAGTTCGTCATGGGGTGCACCTGTACTCTTTGTAAAGAAGAAGGATGGTTCTATGAGGTTATGTATAGATTACAGGCAGCTCAACAAGGCAACTATCAAGAATAAGTATCATTTGCCAAGAATAGACGATTTATTTGATCAGTTGCAAGGTGCAAATCATTTTTCCAAGATAGACTTTAGGTCAGGGTACCATCAGTTGAGAATTCGGAATGAGGATATATTGAAGACGGCTTTCCGGACCAGATATGGGCACTATGAGTTCTTAGTGTTGCCATTTGGATTGACTAATGCACTAGCTGTATTCATGGATTTGATGAATAGAGTGTTCAAGCTATTTTTGGACAAGTTTGTCATTGTGTTTATTGATGACATTCTTATGTATTCCAAGAGTAAAGAAGAGCATGAGGAACACCTTATGATTGTGTTGCAGACTTTGAGAGAGCATCAGTTATTTGCAAAATTTTCAAAGTGTGAATTCTGGCTTGAGAGTGTGGGCTTTTTGGGGCATATCGTGAGCAAGGAAGGGATTGAAGTTGATCCTAGAAAGATTGATGCAATTCTTAGTTGGCCTAGACCCACGAATTTTTCAGAAGTTAGAAGTTTCTTGGGTTTGGCAGGCTACTACAGGAGGTTTATTCAAGACTTCTCCAAGATTGCAGCTCCTTTGAGCAAGCTTACCCCGATGCAAGTTAAATTTCTATGGTAAGATGCATGAAAAGATAGCTTCCAAAAGTTAAAGACTTGTCTCACCACGGCACCTATCTTAGCTTTGCCATCGGGTGAAGGAGGATATACGGTGCATTGTGATGCATCGAGAGTAAGGCTTGGTTATGTGCTTATACGGCATGGAAGGGTGATAGCCTATGCTTCTAGGCAGTTGAGGAAGCATGAGATGAATTATCCAACTCATGATCTTGAGATGGCTGCAGTTGTATTTGCCCTAAAGATATGGAGACATTATATGTATGGAGAGAAATGTGAGATTTACACAGATCATAAGAGTTTGAAGTATATATTTCAACGAAAAGATCTTAACCTTAGGCAAAGAAGGTGGGTTGAATTGCTTAAGGATTATGACTGTGAAATCTTGTATCATCCAGGGAAAGCAAATGTTGTAGCCGATGCACTAAGTAAGAAGTCTTTGGGAAGCTTAGCCCATATTCAAGTAAGTAGAAGATCATTAGTGAGGGAAATGCAGAGATTGCACGATATGGGAATCAGTTTGGAATTGTTAGATTTCGGAGTGCTTTTGGCAAATTTTCAAGTCAAACTGGTTCTCATTGAACAAATTAGAGAAGCTCAAGACAAAGACCCTCAATTAGTGAAGATAAAGAATAATGTGGGATCAGAAAAAGCTCCAGGATTTACTGTGACTGATGGCATGTTGAGACATGGTAGCAGATTATGTGTTCCAGCAGTTGATGGTTTGAGAGATATGATTCTTAAGGAAGCACATCATACCAAGTATAATGTGCATCCAGGTGCAACAAAGATGTATCATGACATTAATAATTCATATTGGTGGAGTGGAATGAAAAGAGATGTCGCATAGTATGTAGCCAAATGTCTAACTTCTCAGCAAGTCAAGTTCGAGCATCAGAAACCATCGGGGTTACTCCAAGAGTTGCCATTGCCAGAATGGAAATGGGAGAGGGTGACTATGGATTTTGTGGTCGGATTGCCAAGGACTTCAAGGGGCTATGACTCAATATGGGTCATTGTGGATAGATTAACCAAGTCAGCTCATTTCTTGCCAGTCAAGACAACTTATGCGGCTTCTTAATATGCCCAGATTTATGTTGATGAGATTGTCAAACTTCATGGAGTTCCAGTTTTGATTATCTCAGATAGAGGTACTCAGTTCACCTCGAGATTTTGGCAGAAATTGCAAGAATGTCTGGGTACACAGCTCTATTTCAGCACATCTCTCCATCCGCAAATAGATGGGCAATCAGAAAGGACCATCCAAACTCTAGAAGACATGTTGAGGATGTGCATTCTAGACTTTATAGGAAATTGGGATGCTCACTTACCATTAATAGAGTTTGCCTACAATAACAGCTATCATTCCACGATTCAGATGTCTCCTTATGAAGCTTTGTATGACATGAAATGCAGATCTCCCTTGTGTTGGGATGAGGTTAGAGAAAAGTATATCGAAAGACCAAAGTTGATGAGATATACATTAGAAAAGGTTCCACTGATCCGAGAAAGATTGAAGACAGCTTTTAGTCGCCAAAAGAGCTATGCAGACCCAAAGAGGAAGGATCTTTAGTTTTCCATTGGAGATCTTGTATTTCTAAAGATCTCTCCAATGAAAAGAGTTTTACGGTTTGGCAAAAGGGGCAAGCTGTCTCCACGATTTATTAGACCCTTTGAGATTTTGAGCAAGGTTGGAGATGTTTCATACAAGTTAGCTTTGCCTCCTAGCATAGATAGTGTATATCCAATGTTTCACATTTCGATGCTTCGTAAGTTTGTTGCCGACCCTTGTCATGTGCTACAAGTGTCGGAAGTGGATCTCCAACCATATTTGACGTATGAAGAAACTCCAATTGCAATTGTGGACCGAATGGTTAAAAAGCTAAGGAATAAAAATATACCGATGGTTAAGGTCCTATGGAGAAATCAAGCCATGGAAGAGTGTACTTGGGAAAGTGAGCAAAGTATGCAAGACAAGTATCCCTACCTATTTCAGGCTTAAGACAGATTATTATAAATTCGAGGACGAATTTATCTAAGGGGAGAAGAATATAATATCTGTCAATTTTTTTGTTATTTTAATAAATTGCATGTTTATTGAATTAATTGAAGATATAAATGTTTTGAGGAAATCCAGAAATTTCTAGTTGTAGGGTTAATTTTATGAGGCTGATTTCTTGATTTTAAAGGAATAATTTGGTAAAGTGTAGATATGAAAAATATCCCTTTATGTGTTGTGATGTTGGCTGTAAAATTTCAGAAGATTTGGATAAGTATAACTCAGTGGAGAGTGGAATTTATCAGGCCTGTTCGGATGAATTTTAGGCAGTAAGTTAGGGTGAATTTTAGAGAGTCACCATAATTTGTGTAGTTATCCTTTTGATTTAAATTTTGGACATGTTGGACCTCTGAATGTCTATTTTAAGTGACAAAAAGAATCAGGGAGTTTGGATATTTGTAGCTCATTTGCAAGCTGATTAAATATAAGTTGTTGAGGAAGGGTTCCAGCTCGGCAGAGCTGAGGTGGCATGTGCGAGCCGGCAAATGCGAGGTGGCATTTGCGAGCTGACAATGTGAGCAGGAAAAGTGGCGAAGTGAGATAGCAGAGGTGGTAATTGGCGAAGACGAGTTTGGCGAAGAGGCATATGCGAGGTGGCATATGCGAAATGGAGTTAGGCGAAGAGGTTTGGCAAAGAGACATATGCGAGGTGGCATATGCGAAGTGGAGTTAGGCGAAGAGGAATTTGGCGAATAGGCATTGCCGAGGTGGCATATGCGAAGTGGAGTTAGGCGAAGAGGAGTTTGGCGATGAGGCATTGCCAAGGTGGCATATGCGAAGTAGAATTCGCGAGGAGAGTTTGGAGAGGTGGCATATGTGAGGCAGCATATGCAAAGAGGAGTTCACGAGGAGAGTTTGGCGAGGCAGCATATGCGAAGTGGCATATGCGAATTGGACATGCGAAGTGGGATTGGCGAAGTGGCATTGCCGGAGCAGATTGGCGAAGTGGGAATTGCGAGCTGGCTTATGCGAAGTGGCATTGCTGGAGCGGATTGGTGAAGTGGAAATTGCGAGATGGCATATGCGAAGTGGCATTGCCGAGGTGGGTTGGCGAGTGAAAATTTTGAGGCAGTAGCCTATTTAACCAGTGTCCAGTAACGACTTCTCTGCACGATTTTTCTTCTTCTTCTGTTCTTCTTCAATTCTTCTCAGATTAGCTCCATTTATTTTTCTAATGCATTAATACTCAAAACTAATGCATTAAATCTCTAGATTATTATATTCTAAGGTATCAATCTTCAGTTTCAAGCAAATTTTCTTAAGAAAATCAGTTTTGGAGAAATAAGGTAAATTTTCTTCAAATGTCATTTTCTTGTTAGATTAATAAATTCTGGTAGTTAGAATAGTTAATTATGGGTATATAGAATTTATTACAAGCATTTTGAGGTAATTAATGGTAATTAATGTGGAAGAAATCAAAATTTATAGGTTGTCATGAACAGTAACATGAACAGTAATTTCGAAATTAAATTCAGATTTTCTTTAAGAGTTGAATTAAATTGATGTTAGAAATCAAAAATAGAAACTCTAAGATGGTTAAATATTAAGAAATCATATTGAGTATTATTGATTAAGGAAAACCCTAATTTTGAATATTTGGGGAAATTTCATAGGAGAAGAGAATCAAGGAAATTGAGGAGATTATTGTTGAGCAAACTATTAAAGGAAACTCAAGAGTAAATTGTGTAGAGGTAAGTATGAATATTGCATATGTAATTTGCTTCTTTGAAATGAATTGTTCAAAGCTTTCTAATTTTTCATATATGATATTATATTATGCACCTATTAATTGAAATCCCTGTGATGTTCTCAAACAAATAATGAATTGTTTCATGTGATTACATTATATGAATATAAATGGCTTGGTCATTCTTCCTTGGACCAAGTTCATATGAAACCATTTGTTAACTTGACTGAATTTATATTATATGTTGATGGTCTTGTGACCAATATATTTGTTGTGAGATTGAAACCATATGACCCTATGGATAGAACACTCTTCCCAATGAGAGTAACTTCATTGGTCCATTGTGCACTTTGAGAACTTAGCTGATAGGGTTTTTATTAGTGTTCCACCTAGAGGGGACCATGAGCTCTAGGCGTATGTCTGGCTAAGCACACATTTGCGATAAGGTAGTAAGGACTACCGATGCACTCTGTTGTGATAGGTAGCAAGGCTACTGATGCACTCTATAGTTCTACCATGTAATTTGATAGTGTTATTTGATTTTGAGCACTTTTGTTCTTGTAAGTCTAACCATTTGATATTTTCTTACCCATGTTATTTGTATTGACCTTTCCTTTAGATTGATGGATTTCCTTATATTGCATGTTCATATCTTACTGAGTTGAAAGCTCACTCCTCTTTTGTGGATTTCAGGTGATAGTGGGGCTTGTGAAGGAACTAATTTAAAAAATAGAGCTTCTTGACTCATTTCTCCAAGAAGCTTTCATTGTAATCATTTTGATATATATGTATATAGTATTGTATGTATTGGGAGTATACTCTAGAGTTCCGTAGTTGGATGTTGGGGATGATAATATTTTGATGACTAAATTGTTATAAATGGGTTACCCTTGTTCCTTAGTGATGTGGGAAGTATCATTTGATCGGTAAGGAACAAGAGGAAATTCTTTAATGATAAATATATATATATATGTATGAATAGTTATTATTTAATTCTATGAAATGAATGTTTTAATAATAAATATATACATGATGAAAATATGAATGTGTATGAGATCCAGGATATGAGAGTTCTACGGGTTTATGGTGGCCTTAAGCCTACCCTTATCCTAGGACCATCGCACTACCGGAGTCGGGGTGTGACAATATTATTCCTCAAATTATTTTTTTTATATAATTTAAGATCCTAACTTAGAGTACCTTCAATCAATTCTGATAAAAAAAACTTCTTAAAATATTATAAAAAATCAATTATCGATAATACTGTTTATTATCGTTCTTATAATTTTTCAAAATTTTTTTTTCTTAAATTTCCTTCTTATATTTTCCTTAAACCAATTTGACTTATTTACTTTTCAATTAACTTAATATCCATTGTTATGATCCACTTATATCCGTACAGTCTCTTGTACAGTCTCTTGGGGTGTTACAATATTATAAAAGTGATCATGTGAGGGCATAAAATAAAGAATTAGTTTTCGAAAAAATAAAAGCCTTATCACAATAATATAAACAAAGTGTTTGCAGTTTAGTTATTTATTATCAGACATTTTTATTTTGATAATTTTATAAAATAATTTTTAAGTTTATATAACTCGAACTCATGCAAAATCAATATATTATTATATTTATTGATTTTGCTAGCATCTATATTTTGTCTTGGGTAAATATTAAAAAAAAAAAATCATTAAATTTTAATATTTTTTCAAATTGATCACTAAAAAAAAATTTTCCTCGAAAAAATACATAAAATATCATTTTATTTTCACTAACAAATCACTTGTCGGAATCCTTATCGAAAATCTCAAACTATCATGTCATTGGTTTTTATTAATTAAGCATGCTGTATAAAAGTCATGTCATCTAAACTTTAATAATTATATTAAAAAAAATTAAAATTTAATGCTTTTCGAATCATTTGTATTTTTTTTCCATTTTTTTAATTTTTTTTTTCTAATTCAAAATATTTTTTTAACTTTTTATCAAAATATTCCTTTAATTATTTTTCATTAATATTATTTTAATTATTTTTTTTATATTTTCATCAAAATATTTTTTTTTTATTTTTTTAACAAAAAATATTTTTTGAATTTAAACTTTATTTAATTTTCATAAATTCAAATAATAATTTTTTCTTAAAAATTTGTGAATACAAAATCATTGAATACTTTTTTTTATTCAAACTATTTTTTAATTCTTTTAAGTAAAAATATTTTTTAATTTAATATTTATTTAATTTTCATATATTCAAACATAAATTTTTCTTGAAAATCAATTTATGAATCTAAAATTATTTTTTTAATTTTTAAATGAAAATATTTTTATAATGTAAACTTATAAATTAAAAGATATTGTTTTAAAATATTAATGACTATTAAATCTATTATATGAAATCCAGAATTTATATAAATTCTTACACAAAAGATAATATTAAATAATTAAGATTTAAAATATATTAGATGAACTTATTTCAATTTTAATGTGGTGAACTAATTATTCATTTTTTTTAATTTAAATTAGAGAAATATTTCACTTAAAAGAATATTTTGATTAAAAATAAAAAAATAATTAAAATAATATTAGTAAAAATAATTAAAAGAATATTTTGATAAAAAACTAAAACAATATTTTGAAATGAATAAAATAATTAAAACAATGAAAACATAAAAATATAAATAACAAAAAAAAAATTACTTAACTTTGATATTTCTCAAAATGGTTATTGAAATTTAGTTATCGCGATACTTATATGACTTATTTAATTAGTTGTAGATAACAACGTAACTCCTACGTAACATGCTTAATAAGTGGGAGGCAATAATATGAGGGGGAGCTAGAATTTTCTATAAAGGGACTAATATTAATTTATTTACAATAATTTTAAGAAAAAAAAAAAACTCAAAGAATAATTCATTTAATTTTTACAAATATATCAAGAGTTCGTGATTTTTAAATTCTCAACTTAAAAAAAAATATATCAAAAGTTCATGGTTTCCCATTTATACATCTTTTTTAAAAAATAAAGAATAAAAAAAAGAAGCAAAGGTTTAAGTCAAAATCACTGTATACTTAACCGTCACTGTAAGTAGTACCATGTAAATTGGGAAAAAAAAAACACATATCATAGGTATGATATTTGTTTACAAAATGCAAATAAAATACACCACTATAGATGTTAAATGCAAATAAAATACACCACTATAGATGTTTACCTTCAAAATTTCTTGGTACGAATTCTCTTGAATACAAGAATTTATTAAAAAAAAAATTAAGAATAAAATAGGTAATTTTAATTTAAAATGACATCGTTTTGATAAAAAAATAATAAAAATTAAAAAATTACCAATTAGAATTAAAAAAATTTATCTGATTTGATCGTTTAACTAGTTAGGTCGGCCGATTTTTATTTTAATTCTTCAAAAACGGTTAGTTTTCCGACTTAGTCTCTTATTCGATTTCCAATTTTTTTAATTTAACCAATTAATTCGATTTAATTTTAACAACCGTGATCACATATGGATCTATTCAAGGTTTAATAAATGTCAAACTTTTCAAAAATTAAACCCACTCCACCTATAATATTTTTTCTAAATTAGAGCTGCATTATTTTTTTAAAATTGAGACTCGCTCCACCCACCATAATAAAATTTCTTCACCCATAAAAATTTCATCAAACTGCTCATAGTTATTAAAGGCAAGACTACCTTGAGAGGCCTTTGCTGCTTGACTTCAATATCTAAAAGAAAAAAAAAAATATGATAATTGATTAGGGCAAATCATCCTCTCAGATCTTAGGATGATTGTCATATATGTATTTAAAAATTCATTCTTCTCCTAATCGACCAACTGATTATATGGGTTAGTGCAAATGGTGCCCCAAATCTTAGGGCAATTACCATATATGTATAATTCAGAATCTTCGCCAAGCAACTAATTGATTGGAGCGAATCATGTATCTTATTTTAGGATGACTACCATATATGTACAATATTCAAATACCTGTGTAAATAAAAGGTTTCTTAACCATAGCAAAACCCCTGAACATGTTTTAATTTATACAATCTGTTTTGAGTTCTTTGTTCCCAACATAATTCCTGTTTTCTAATGCAAACAAACTTCTTATGACACGTAAATTACTAAATTAAGCATGCCACTATACAATTTGATCAGTTTTCAAGTGAAAAATGAAAGTAAAATACCTCTGATTGGTGTCGAAAAAAAAAAAGCCTAAACCCTGAAGAACGCTCAGAATAACATAAACTGACTATTTTTTTCTGTTCATTTTGTTTGGTAAAAAAGTACTCGAACCAAAGGAGTAAGAGCTATTCTAGCATAAAGAAACTCAAAACAATAATAAAGGTCATATCAATGAAATATTGAAAGAAATCTAATCTCCTTCTGCAGATGCAAAAAAGAAGAAATTTTTTAAAACTATAGCTTAACTTAGTTCCACTCTCATCAAAAACGTACTAATGAAAGAGAAACACAGGCAACAATTAAATAATTTATGCTTCCCAATCAATCGTACTAAATTGAAAAAAAAAAAAGCCTTGCAAGAAAATATGGCAAAAACCCTCGTCATGTTGTCCACACAATTCATCAATCAGAAGACATTGTTCCTCAACAGTCCTTGTTATCACATTAAGAACAGCATCTCAACCAGTATGTATTGTACCATTATTTGAGAACAAAGAAATAACACAACCAAAAAAAAATATATCAAATGGAAAGCTAATATTCAGCTGACAGACATGCATCAATGACCTTAACAACATCAAAATGATAAGGCTAAGGTTATAATTAAGATTATTTTTCAGTTAAGATAATTTTAAAATCCCAAAATGAAACATAATTCAATAAAAAGAACAACAAGAACACATATACCTATTTTTATTTCATTTAGCATCTATCTGTGGCAAACGGGGATGCATATAAAACGTAAAATGCAGACATCAAAAACTTGGTCTTACTAATGACCTCTTTCTGTTGCATTCTGCAGGATAAACATAGCTTCAGTTTGCACTGCAGTTGAATGGTTAAAAAATGAAAGTATCCAATTAATGTATACCTCACCTTTGTCTTTTCTTTTGTTCTATCCAATATTTACAGCCCTCAGTGTCCTATTTTACAAGTTAACCTCAATACCAAAAATGAGGATAAAGGACCATGTATCAAAAACTAATAAATTGCAATTCATTCAACAACTACAAGTACATCACCTGCAACTGATCACAGCTATCGTAAGTGATTACACATCCCTCCCTGAAATGAGTGGTTTTGGAGGGGATAGAGATCTAATTTCAGGTGCAGAACTAGGAAAGATTGTGTTTAGTTTGTGCATGAGTATGCCAGACCTAGAAGGGATCTCATTCAGAAGAAACTGCTGCACAATAGGTTTCTTAAACCACTCCATAACAGAGTCTCCTGGGGCTCTTAGAACCACCTTGCTAACCTCAAATGGAGACTCTACTGAGCTCAACATCTGTGCAACCACAATCTTCAAAGTGGGTCCTGTAACCAATTTGATGCGCCTTGGAATAACACCGTAGTACAACATGCGCTTTCTGAACCTATGGAGAGTGTGCACAACTGCTATGAGAGCAGCTCCTACTGACAAGTTCCTAACATCAAGGGACCAAGCAATATGCTGATCGAAAACTATGGCCTTTGGGAAAAGCTTATTCTCATAAGCAACTTTCCAAACACATCGAGCCCGATTTATTTGCCCCATAAGAACAAGGTAATTGAGCAAAACATTAACAAAGTACCTTGCTGCCCCTTCTTCCAATTCATAATCAATGCCCTGAAAAAACTCCCTCACAAAGGATAACACGGGTTGTTTTCTCTGTTCTGGACCAGTGAATAGTCCACACAAAAAAGCATGTGCCTTATGCCTTGTAGCACCAAGGATTGACATTAAATGCCTCTCATTCTGCTCTTCCTGGCATCGGACAAGATGGGCAAGAATTGATGTGTAGAGTACGAGATCCACTTTAGCAGCAGAATTCACATAGGTCTCAAGGAGAGGCTTAGCTGATTCATATAAACCATTCTTCATGCAAGACTCAAATAACTGCCTGATAATAAAATTATTTGTTCTTATCCCTGATGAACCCATGAAACGTAGCCACCTCAAGGCAAGGTCAACAGAACCTTCCTTAATGTACACCATTAAAACATCACTTGCACTGACATCAACAGAAAATCCCATGGTCTTCATTTCAAGCAAAACTTTGGCAGCCACGTCCACGAGCTTCTTAGTAGCCAGAAGAGTCAAAAGGGCAGTGTATGTACTCAAACCTGGTCTCATACCTGCATTAGTCATTGAGTTATACAGCTTCATCGCAGAATCTACTTGTCCAGTGGCAGCGTGCATTTCAAGAAGACATGAAAAAGTGGATGGGGTGGGTAGAAATCCAGCCTTTTCCATATCTTGAAAGATAGACATTGCAATATCAAGCTTCCCTGACTTCGCATGGGATTCAACAATCACCGTATACAACCCATAGTTAGGCCTAAAGCCAGCTTTCTTCATCTCATCCCAAAGCCTAAGAGCATTATCTAACTTACCAGCCTTGGTATACGACTCAATCAAAGAAACGAAAATAGCTGCTGATGGCCTAAGCCCAAAACCCCTCATTTCCATGTAAACCTTCATAGATGTATCCAACCTCCCTGCTTTTCCCATCGAATCAACAAGTGAGGAAAATATGGCAAAGCTCGGCCGAAAATTCCTTTCTTTCATCTCCTGGAAAAGCTTAAAAGCCACATCAAGACGACCTGATTTTGCCAAGCTTGGGATCATCAACTCATATGTTGAGCCATCCAATGAACATTGTGCTGCTTCCATGCTTTCATATATCTCAAATGCTTTATAAGGCAAGCCCTTATTTGAAAACAAGGTTATAAGTGCATCATATGTTTTTGTGTCAATTTTACAGCCTGAATCCTGAACCTTCTTGAAACAACAAAATGAAAGCTCCAACTTCTCTGCTTTAGCCAGATACTGAATCACCCTATTATATGCACAAAACGAGGATGTCCCACCCTTAATCGAATCTTGAACCATCTGATCAAACAAGGACTGAATTCCATCAAAATCTCTATTTTGATTCAACCCATCAAATAACAACAAATAGCATTCATCATTTGGCACATACCAAGATTGCCTCTTGGCCCATTTATACAAACTCATCGAAGCATCAGTATCATCGACAATTTTCAGAGCTTGAACTATATGAGTCATATTTGGCACAAACTGGAGCTTATCTAATTGGGTCTCCAAATTTGGACCCCATTTCCACCTCTTAACAACCTCAACAATCTTTGCAACAGCAGTAACATTCATAAAAGGCTTCTTCAACCCACCGACCATCACATGGTCATCAAATCCGGGCTCAACTGACCGTATACCCTTACCACTATAAATCACACTACCTGACTCATCTAAATACTGTATATCCTCAGTCCACTGAGCAGGCCTACCTTCAGTGTTATTCACATTACAATAATTTCTCCCAAACCCAAAGTAAGCGTTTCTACCAAAAAAATTAGAATGAATGACAAAATTAGGGTTTTTCAATAAGTAAGAAACTGGCCAAATCGAATTGAGACCCAATAAAGAGCTCGGGGAATTGAATTTGCCACAAGTATCAATTACCCTATTTGTGCAGGAATTAGAGTTTTGTGAATTGAAAGCCAGAAATGGAGGCCTAGAGCTAGGGTTTCTGGTAAGTGAACAAAGCTTTCTATGGCACAATCCACTGCGATAAAACATTGAATTTAAGATAAAAATATATTAGGGTTTTAGGAGTTTTGAGATACCAGTAACCCGAAGCGTTGAGCTAAGCAGAAAGAAGGGATTCAGCGGCGAATGAGAGCTTGAAGAAAGAAATTTATCACACACTGATACGACAGAAAGGATTGCCGCTTCGTGCAAATAATAAAATTTTATTATGATAAATTTATAAATTTTAATTATTATGCTATTAAAAATTAGGGGTTAGTACCGCGAAGCAAACTATCGTGTGATTTTGCGCTTCATTAATTAGAAATATGTATTTTTTTTCTTCATCAAGTTTGACATTTTAGTGATTTTTTAATTAATGATATTAAAATTATTGATGTATGATAAATATAAATATTATTTTATATTTTAATTATTGACATAATATTAATATGTCGATGATGTAATATTATATTAGAAAAAATAAATTATTTTTTATTATTTTATTTAAGGAATGATTTTCATTACTTTATTTATGTAAAAAATAATTTTTATTATTTTATTTAATAGAAATATAATATAATATAATAAAAATCATATTATTTTGATTAAAATATAAATAAAAAATAGTGTAATGTAATAATTAAAGTAATTAATTATTTTATCATAATTAAATTAATTAATCAATTATGTATAAATTAATTACTATTAATTTATTTAATATAAATAATTAATAAAGTGATTAATTAACATAAATATTGAAGTAATTACTTAATCAAATAATTAAGTATAAATAAAATTAATTAATTAATTACTTAATTAAGTAAGTAATTAGTTGATTTATTTAATTATTATAAAATAATTAATTATTTTAATTATTACATTATATTATTTTTTTATTTATATTTTTAATCAAAATAATATAATTTTTATTATATTATATTACATTTCAATTAAATAAAGTAATAAAAATTATTTATTTTTATATAAATAAAATAATGAAAATTATTTCTTAAATATAATAATAAAAAAATTTATTTTTTAACATGGCACCATGTCAATGACATATAGATATTACGTAAGTAATTATAATATAAAATAATATTTAAATAATTTTTATATCATTAATTAAAATTTCATTAAAGTGTCAAACGACGAAAATTACAGTAACCAAAATATCATTGATAAAAAATTCACAGACTCTAATTAATAAAGCGTCAAATCACATAATAATTTATTATATTTATTTTTAAAAATTATTATTTTTGATATTATTTTTATTAAATAATTTTAAAACATGTGTCTATGTATAAAATATAAAGAAAAATATATGTATCTTACATATATAATTAAGTTACATACCAACTAACTCATGAATTTATAAATTAGTAGCTCGTGAATTTAATCGAATTAAATTTTATTTAAATTTAGAATTTATTTATTTATTAAATAAATTTATGAAATATAATTTTTTATTGAATCGAATTTCGTGTGAATCAAAATCAACTTTGCTAATTTACAACCCTAAAAATCAATAATTCAATTTTATCTTAATTTTCAATTTTTGTATTAAAAGATCTTATAAATTGTTTGAAATAAAGTTCATTTTCGTCATATGTATTGGAAGAGATATATGCATTTTAATAGTTTATTTTTTTATTTTATTTTATTTTTTATTTCATGGTATTGTCACATTAACAATGTGTTTTGATATTATCATATTAAAGAGTATTATAATTTAAAATTTATTTAATTATGTTCCTTTTATATTTAAAATATATATATTTTTTAATTTTTTAATACATATTAACAAATTGTATTACTATAAAAAATAAAATTTATTTATTTAATTTATATATTAGAAAAAATAATTTTTCTTGAAATATAAAATATTCTGTCGTTGTCAAAAATGAAACTTTAAGATCTTATTTTAGAGAATTCAATAGGATTTGTTCAAATGCATAAATGGAATAAGGTTAATGTTGAAATAAGCTCTCTTGGAAACTCAAAGCATGCTGGTGTTGGGGGTTTACTTGCGTACAAGTTGTGGCAAGACCTAATTCCCTAAAATAAATAAATAAATAAATAATTTTTATTTTTTTAATTAGTTATTAAAAAAATTATTTTAGATCGATATCTTAAGTTATATATCAATTTATTTTCATAAATGATTTATTGGAATTCTTACTTAACAATATGACATGGAATGTCATGTCTCGTTTTCAACTGATTAAGAAAGTCATGTCAGTTAAATTTTAATTATTACACTAAGAAATATCAAATTTTAATAAATTTTTAATCATTTATATTATGAAAAATTTATTATGTAGTTTTTAAAATTTGATCTAATTAACACTTGTATTTTTCTATTTTGAAAAAGAAACTAATTACCCTAAAATTTAATTTTGTCAATAATATTCGTCATTTCGTTCTTTTTATTATTAAAATACGTATTAAAAAATATAAATATCTCTCATTTTTCCTTAAATTTTTTTCTTTATACCATCCACTTTCTCCTATCCATCTTGATTCTTGGTGTTTATGCATTGCGGAGAATTTTAATTTATGTTTTAATTTGTAAAATTCAATTTTTTTCAGTTATTTTTGAAGAAAAGGAACCATCATCAAAAAATATATAATCCTATAGTTGCAAATAATTACATAATAGAATTAAAAGTTGATTGTTGGCATATGAATTTAGTCCTATTTATAAAATGGTGATGGTCCATCCCTCTTTCATCGTAATTAATTTTTATTTAATTTTAATTTTTTGTGTGATACAAATGTTAAAATTATAATTTTAATACGATTTTAATTTTAGAAAATTGGACTTGGAATTAAAAAGTAAAATTTCAATTTCAATTCTATTTTTTTTGTTCCAAATGAACCCTAATATTCAATGCAAAATTATCTCCTTCTTATTTTAGCCTAATATATATTTTTCTCCCAAATTTGATACCAAAAGTCACTTTACCCCCTGAAGTTTAAAACATGACAATTTAATACTCAAACTTAGTTAATGTGTATCATGAAACCACAAAATGCTCAGCAAATGAAGAGCTTATATATCACTCTAGCCGAGGTGAATAAATTATAATTTATTATGATTATTTCAGCTAATGTGGAATTAATTCAGTTATTAGATGTGGCAACTTTAAGACAAATCATCAAAGGATACAAAATTACTACAATAACTCTATGTAAATTAACGAATCAAAAAGAGGGAAAACATCACTGTGTACCAAAAGCATATGAAATTGAAGAAATTCAAATTCAAATTACAGATGTTATTAATCCTCGTTCTAGAAGCTTTAAAATATGCATGTATGAGATAAATCGAGATTGAATTTGGTTTTAACCCAAAATCCTTCATTGAAATATATTCCAACACTATGTCTCAGCTCCTCTCTATAACCCATATATTATTGAGCTGTAAAGATTGTATCTTTATCAAGAAATTAGATGGCGTCAACACCACCGCACCGCTCAATCACTGCTCCCAAACCTTATCAAAACCACCCCTACCCATAAAGCCATTTAAAAAACCACCACTAAGGCCACCATCAGGATCTCCAACATCGCTGGACCAATCAGAAATTCTCTATTGCTAAACCCTCTCTCTCTCTCTCTCTCTCTCTCTCTCTCTCTCCTTTATCTCTCAATGCACCAAAATTGGATGCTTTCACAGCCACCACCATTCATACCCGGAACTCTTCCTTCCCTTCTCTCTCTTGTTTTCAATCATTGAAATCTAAGCTTGTTGTCGACTTCTCAAGTCATCGCTCCACCCGATTTGTGTCTAAACTCCACCTTGGGCGATCCAAAACCAGTATGGACATCCTTCATACCTCAGTTGCAGAGGAAGCTTTTGCAAGAGGTGGTCTTGTATGGGAAAGATGATAAAGCCCTTGAGAATGTGTTGCTTAATTTTGAGGCTCAGTTTTGTGTGCTCCGATGATTGTACTTTCTTACTTAGAAAGCTTGGAAATAGAGGAGATTTTTCTAAAGCTATCTGATGCTTTCAATTTGCAATGAGAAGAGAAAAGAGAAAGAATGAGCAAGGTAAATTAGCTAACACCATGATTAGTAATCTTGGAAGATTGGATAGAGCTTGCAAAGTCTGTATTTGAGACTGCTCTTAGTAAGGGTTATGATAATATTATTTATGCTTTCTCTGCTTTAATTTGTGCTTTTGGGAGGAATGATTATTGTAATGAAGCTATCAAGGTTTTTGATTCAATGAAGGATTTCATGTTGAAGCCAAATGGAGATGGAGAAATTAGGGATGGAGCAGAAAAGAAAAACAAAACAAAAAGAAATGTGGAATGAAGAAACTAGAGATTTAAGAAGAAATTAGGGATTTAAGAAGAAAATAAATAAATGGGATTTAAATATATCAGTTTTTTACAGTCGTATTTTTCCAATTAATAAAAAAATTATTTTTTTCCACATTATAAGGAGTGACTCGCCATTTGAATTTTGGTTATCTTTTTATTCTCCGTCATTTTCCCTTTATTGGGAAAAAACTCGACTTTAAGTTTTGAAGTGCCTTAGTTGCAAAAATAATGAGTTGTTTAATTGCCATTTTGCCTTTTTGGTTGCTAGCAATGACAGGAAAACTTGCAAGCATTCTTTAGACTTGTATATGAATTGAATAAGAATTACAAAGTTTATCTCTTGAATATTGGCTAAAGGCAAGCCAAAGGACATTTCTTTCCACTCTCTTTTCTATCCAACCATACACAACATTAGTGTTTATCTCTTAGTTTATTATTAGTCTCTATTCCTAAGTAGAGATAAGTATATCTAGATGTGTTTGTATATAAAATATGTCACATCCAAGTTCCTCCATTTAAGGACATCCAAAGGAATACAATCAATACATGACACCAAAACAACATTAGATAATTTAAAATTATCCAAGCATATTATTCACAAGTAAGAAATCTAATAAAGAATTATAATCCTCACCTTCACTATCAAAGGGTCACACATTCTCTTCACGATGACACTTTGCTCCTCATCTCAGTCCAATTTATAGCCCTCCATAACAATGAGTCATCAGAGCCACTCACATCAGAATCAAATGATGAAGTTGGCTTCATATTCTTCTTCCTATGGCTTTAGCCATATTCATCAAATGCATCCTAATCAGAATCATCAACAAAATCTAGGACTTCTTCTCCACTTCTCTTTCCTACTCTTCCTCTTATGTCGCTTCGCTACCCCTCTACCTCTTCATTAGAAGACTCATCCCTCTTTCTTTCACCTTCACCCTCATAATCACTAGTCTCCCTTTTTTTTACTCCTCATTTTCTTCGACCTTCCTATTTTCTTCCTCTCTCCAAACTCAGAATCCACCCCATTTTCATTAGAATCCTTGTACTTCTTAGATGCCTCCCCTTCCTACTTTTTCTTACCATATCTTTCAGCTACAATCCTCTCAATCTCCAAATCCACCTCAAAATTTGAAGTATTTTTTTTTACTCCCATCCTCCTCTTCCTCACTCTTTTTGCTTGCAACTACATCTTTTCCATTTCTCTTTATTTTTTTCCAACCTAGACTGAACTACTGCCTGAACTGTTTCTGGGTCTTTCTCTTTATTATCATGCTTAAAACACAAAAAGTTTCTACATTGAAAAGCTAGATGTTCAACATGGCTACATTTCTTTCAAGTACCCCAAATTGAATCAACATTGCAACTTGTGATTCGGGTAAGAGCTAGGAGGCCCGGGAATCAGGCATATAAATTCTTAGCCTCAGGTTCAAAATGTAAGGACTTGTGTGGGGAAGAATTTTTGGAGTCATCTTTGTAGGATGCATATGGATTTATACCTAATTGCACTCTGCCACATACCAAGGGTCTAGAGAGTAACACTATTGTGCACTCTATTGTTCACAGGCATGCGAATCCTTCCTGTTGTGGCTAGCATTTTGAAATGTGTGGAACAAGCTGTGATAAAAAAAAATACAGAATGGAGGTTTCAACCAAAATCAAAATTATAACAAAATTGAAAAATGTAGATTCTCTATATCAAAATTAGGATCTATATAAATAAATTTGATATTTTGCAGTTAAGCTTGCCTATTATCTGGCTCTAACCAGGTTTCATTAGAGCTATGTATAAGTCAGGTAATTGGTCACAAAAAATAATGTTAGTCAAGTATCCAATGCAGCTGACATATTAGAGGCTCCAAGGAACATTATCAGAGGTACCGTATAAGGTCAAGCTTAAGATTAGTTTCTTTCATGCACACCTAGAGAAGCCAACTATGTAAAATGAAATGGTTGTTAGCAAGCAAAACAAGATTCTACTGCATGGTTTTAGGAAAGATCAAACTAGATAGAAAAAAAACTACATTAAAGATCTAAGAATCCTAAGATAGTACCAATGTGATGCAATAAACAGAGTGTTTTAAGCAATATGGAAATTGTTTCGAATTGAAATTCAACCCACAAAAGAATTAATTTTGATGAAAACTGACAGCTCTATTTCAAGTTACAACAGAAATCCTCAAAGCCAAGGATGTTATAGTGCCACTGTCACACCAAACCAATTTGTGCCAACACAATAAGCATAGGCATGCTCTTTTCGAGATCTTTTACAAGTTCAAAGTAATTATATTGCTCCCTACACCATTAAAGATCCAAGAATAAAAAAGGAGTAAATAAGAATAACATTTCAAAAGAAACTTTCCCACATTCAAAGCTGGAAAATTTCATAGTGCATAAATCTGAAAATCGAAATAAAAATAGAAAGGAAGAAATAAACTGAAATGGTGCCCAACATTGCATATTATTGTATTCTTAATTGCCATTCACATTTTAATACCCTTTCATTCAATTCCAATTCTAATAATATTGTCGCACAAGAACACAACAACGAACCCAAGATTAAATAAATGAAATTCATAAACCTCAACATTCAAAATTTCATTGAGAACTTTTATCAAAAAAAAGCAAAGCGTCACCATAAAAACAATAATTCTTATCAAAAACCATATCAACAATCCAAAATTGCAAATTCCCAGAAAATCTCAACCAATAATTTCATGTTATTTCTACATATCTAAAGATCTTTGTGAAGAGAATGTAAGGAACATATAGGATTGAAAAATAACTTACTATTCTGAGAGAGGAGAAAGATATGATAATCAAGTCGTCAATCCCTCAGAGGATAAGGCCACTGGACTGGAGGGTGAGGAACATATAAGAGAGGCTCCCTTGGCATTTTTGGCTTATTGCGTAGATGTGTGAGAAGAGCATAGAGACAAATAGGGTCGAGCGGCTTATCAAATATAGTCTAGCTAATCAGATTCGTTTTCATAATGTAAACTTGGAGTTTATTTCACTAGTCATCCCTTAACTTTGGATTGTTTTCATTATTATCTCTTAACTTTAGTTTGTAACACTAAAATCTCTAAACTTTAATTAATAAAACATTATAATCCTTGCTAAAAAATAATTATATTTTGGTCTCTTGATATAAAAGTATTTTTCAAATAGGTCCAAAACTGTTTTATTTTATTAGTTTATGAATGAAATTTATAGAGAAAATTTATTAGTTTCTGGAAGAGTGTATAACATAATTAAACACTTTTTTATTGCAGAGAGGAGAGATCACCCTTTAATTCAGTAAGAAAATACCTGAATATATGAAAAAATTAAATATAAGGAAGAAGAAAATAAAATTGACTCTATTTATAGAAATTCTCTCTTAGATAATTATATAGCTCATGAGTATACTGGTGTATATGATATTATTGATTATCTTGAAGAGCAATATTCTATTTTTATATTATTGATTATCTTGAAGAACAATATTTAATTTTTACTCACTTACCAATCATAAATTCAGATACTCCCTTAGTGATCTCTAGAACCTCTGATTGGAGTGAAAATCTTAAAAAAAAATTATTTAATTTGAAAAAGATTACACTTCAGAAGATTTAACTTCTTTCTTGCTTTTTGAAAAAATTTCCCTAGAATAGACAGCTGGATAACACATTTAAAAAATGTGATAGGATTGAAAATAACTCCAGCACTAGTAATTCAAGATAAACATGGAAAAATATGACAATGAGGAAAGTGTCAGTTTGAATCTTTCTGGATTGACTTCATTTTATAATATCCATAATGAAGTGAGCCTTCTCCTTAAACAATTGTATGCGAAAGGAAATTTAGGCGATTCACTAAAATAAAAAAATGCCTTAGCAAAAGAAGTAGGGAAGCTGGTGAATAAAAGGCTCGATGCAATTGAGGGAGAAAGGGATTTGAAAAAACCAATAGGTTCCTTTAAGCCCCTTTCTGAAAGGAAAATCTTGCAATTGAGAAAAGAAAAAAATGGTTCCTTATATTGCAGACACTGATAAAAGAGCTATTAATCTAAAAAGTAATAAAGCAACTGAAGACCTTAGGAAATCTTTAGGTCTGGTTGAAGAAACTCCTTTATATCTAAATGATAAAACCTTTAATTAGCTTTTTACTACAAAGAGGGCCGAGTATTAGTCTAATTATCCCCATAGGACAAAACCAGAATTTACACCTACGGATAATCCATTAAGGCTAGTTATCACCCTTGCAGCTTTTCTAAATTTAGATTATGAAAAGCATGTGTCTGAAAGGATAGATGAGTGGATTATCATGATTAGGTTTACAACCAGAGCCGATAGCTACTCAACTGAAGCCACCTACGAGTTATGCAAAGCCATCATGGTAGGCAATATACAAAAATTTTGGGATCAACTAGTTGTCCAAACCTCCATCATAAATGAAATTAGAAAATAAGTTCTTATAGATGAGGTACTAGCTATTATTGTAGATGCCCTGAAAAAAGAATTTTGTGATTTGTCAATATTAACAGAGTCTTTAGAAAGAGAGCAATCATTAATGACATTGATAAAACTGCAGCTATATGACATGTATTATTTTGATAATTATGCATGCGAATTTCAGAAATATTATTATAATTTGGATCTAAATGCTCAAAATTACATGTCAATATTATTTTGAGCTAAGCTTCCAAAACCATGGCCGAAAGTAGCAAAGAATGCCTATAACCTTCTTCTGAATGAAGACAAAGTAGTTGATGGTTTAGGAGGAAAGATACAGGCAGTTAAGTATGCCATGAGAAAGGTATGTACTGAACTCCAAGTAAGGCAAGATGCTAAGTGTCCTCCTTATTTGAATAAGAGTTGTTGTTCTTATATTGAATATGTTCCTAGTAGATATGGATGTGCTGCGAGAAATGAAAAAGGATCAGAAATTGAGAAAAGATCTGAAATAGGATGTTCTTTTTGTCATACAAAAAAGAGAAAATTAAAAAGATATAGAAAAAGAAGAATATCGAGAAGTGATAGAAACAATAGGAAGAGGTCTAGTAAACCTTTTAGGTTTATTAGAAGAAGAACAAATCTTAGGAATAAAGATAGGATAGAAGTCTTTAAGAAAAAATATGGTAAAGCCCCTAAGTATTCACAAAGTAAACCTCTTAGCAATTGTTCCTGTTGCTGGATTTATGGATCCAAAGATCACAAAGCGAATGCTTGTCCACAGAAAAACAAGCAAAAAGAAAATCTTAGAAGAATTTTCTTCGAAGATGAGAATCTAGTCTACTAGCCAATAGAAGAAGAGGAATATTCTGAAATAGATTTTGTTTATGAAGTAGTTTCTAAATATAAAACTGATATATATAAATCTGATCTTTGAACAACCCAATTATTTATGATGAATGCAACAAAAGGGTACATGGATGAAGAGATGACCTCTCTACCTTTCTGGTATAAAAAGAATCTTTTCAGTATGATAACCCATTTAGAAGTTGCCTAGAGTGGAAACTTCCAAAGGTAGACATCAATACTATTTATAGTAAGTCCAAGTTTAGTTTCAAACCTATAGTAGATGTCTCCCAATCAGAATCGATGGCTCAGGTTTTTAGTATATAACTAAAAACGTTAGATGTATCTTTAATCAACATACAAAAGATAAGAAAGATAGTAAATAAATCAAAAGGTACATACCAATATATTCATATTGGTCTATTCCAAGTAGGACTTATACCATTATTCAACTTGTCAGTAGATAGTCCTATGATAACAGCTATATTATATAAAAGGTGAAACTTATTTCAAGATCAGTTGATATCAAGTGTCCAAACTAACCTAGCCAATGGTCCAATTTGGTTTTAGACCTATCCCAATTACATAATGTCTTTGAGTGATAGGTGTTTGGGCAATTCAATTTCATTAAGAGTTAAATCTATGAATATGAATAGAATGAATTTTCAGGCTAAGTATTTAGCGTATCGTACTAGGATAGTCTTTAGACTGATTAATACAACTAATCCTGGAGTGAGGAATATCTCTAAAATCAAAGAGTTATTCGATGAAGGTTCAGATAACTACAGACAGTTCCATAGAAAAGAAATAAATCCTTTAAAGTTATCTTGGCCTAAGAGTTGGGCAGGAACCTGCTAAGACCTCAAGGTCGATAGGATCTTCCCAAATCACATAAAGAGGTATAAATATCAATTTACATCTAAAAGATCCTATAAGAAATCTTAGGACTTCTAATCCTCTTAAAAGATCAGTGTCAGTAATAACCCAATTACTTAGAAGCTCAACTTCAACAGTAGTTAGGGAAGAGGTTACTAGAAATCTGAGCTAATAGGAGGATGCGCAACAGTAATAACCCAATTACCTAGAAGCTCAACTTCAACAGTAGTTAGGGAAGAGGTTACTAGAAATCTGAGCTAATAGGAGGATGCGCAATCATCTTCAAAAGGTAGAAAAATTATAGGATATAAAACTTTTAGTCTATCTATCTATAAAGATGAGGAAAATCGGGAAAGTATAAGAGTCATTGAGCATTTAACTCTTGTTCCTAAAGTTGTAAAGGAAATTCAAAAAAAAATTTGGCAACATTCCATACCCTTCGAGGAAATATGAAAAATGGTAAGTCTAAATAACATGGCATCAACAAAGATATTCAATACAGAAGAATCAGGTTTGAGCACATATATTGCTTTAACATTTAAATTTTCTGGTTATTATGATTATTCTTTGGATGTATTAGTTAACACAGGTACAATGATCAGCAGTGCTAGAACAAATGCACTTCCTGATGAATGGTGGAAATCATTAACCCAACTTATAGTATTACAATTGGTAAGTGAAGAAGTGAATTTGGTAACGCACTTCGTGCAAAAAGTTTCTGTTATCATAAGTGGACAAAAATTTACTATTGATAAGATCTTGACATTCCTTGATTTTGATGCAAATATTATTTTAGAAAATGCTTTCCTAAAAGGGCAAAAGAAAAATAAGAATTTTGTGTAGGACGATAGTTACATCTCGTTAGGAGGTGTAAATATCACATCTCTGACCAATCCAAAAAATAAATTAAAATTTGATTTTTATCAAGTAAAAATCTCAGAATTATGTGGATCTATGCTATGTGAACCAGCTTTCAGAGTGCGAGCTCAACGTGGTGATACTTGGATAGATTGTTTATTTGGTCTTGATAAATTGCTAGATGATACCTCATGGTAGGAAGAATTGTATTTTAAAGCACAAGGTGTGATAGAAAAACCTATTTTACGGCCTCAGCTTAAAGGAACTAAATGGGATAAGTTTGTTGTTAAGTAAGCTGATAATTTTAGTGATGATCCTCTAAAATTATGGGTTCTAAATAATATTACTACAAAATTAGAACTGAAAAATTCCAGCACTATCATCAGAACTATAAATATAACATACACAAATGAGATGATAGAGGAATTTGATAAACAAATTCTTGAATTGCTGAAAAAAAAGATTGATTAGGGATAGTAATACTCAACATTCTAGTCCAACCTTTATGGTGATCAATCATACAGAGCATGTGCATGGAAAAGCACAAATGGTTATAGATTATCACCAGGTAAATAAAGCTACAAAAGACGATAGTTATAAGATCTCAACGGCAGAAGACGTCATAGATAGGGTAAGTTTTAAACAACCTTCTATCTTTTCTAAATTTGACCTTAAAAGTGGATATTGACAGGTAAAAATGGAAGAAGAATCTATACCCTTAACAATGTTCAATGCTCCACAACGGATGTATGAATGGTTGGTGATGCCATTCAGCTTGAAACAAGCTCTAGGCATTTTTTTTTAATGTAAAATGAACAATGCCTTTAAATCATTAAACAAAAATTGTGTGGTCTATATAGACGATGTGTTAGTTTTCAGTAACAATGAAAAAGAACACATGAGTCACCTTGAACAAGTGACTGATATCTTCAAACGTGAAGGTATTATTCTATCAGAAAGAAAGATAGAATGGTTGATAGAAAAGGTAAAATTTTTGGGAATGGAAATTGAAAAAGGTAAAATTAAATTGCAAAATCACATTTCTGAAAAACTTATAAATTTTCCTGACAAACAAGAGGATAAAAAGCAGGTACAACATTTTTGTAGACTTGCTAATTATGTTAGACAGTTTATGAAAAATCTTTCTAAATACTCAGGAAGAATTGCTAAGAAAACCTCTAATAAAAATTCTTGGTTTTGGGATAAGGAAAACACTCAGGTTGTTATCCAGATAAAGGAAAAAATGAAATTTGCCTTGTTTAAATTCATCCTCAGATGCAGATGAGTTAGTCTTGGAGGCAGATGCTTCAGATAAGTCTTGGGGAGCAATATTAAGAATCAAAAGAAGAAAACTAGAGCGAATTTGTAAGTATTGGTTTGGAACCTTTAAAGGAGTTGAAATTAATTATCCAATTCATGAAAAAGAAGTATTAGCAGTAAAAAAATGGTATAAAAGCTTTTTACATCTTTCTTACTCCAAAAAGGTTTGTAATTCGAATAGATTCAACCTATGTAAAAGGTTTCATAAATTTGAATCTTAAAGAGACCAGACAAACTAGATTTTTAAGATTGCAAGAATGGTTTAGTTATTACAAATTTGAAATTGAATATATCCCTTCTAATAAAAAATATAGTAGCTGACTCTTTGTCTCGTGAATTGTCTAATATTGCAGATGGAACCTGCTGTAAAAAACAAGCTATATTGGATCTGCAAGATGAAGGATCCACCCCAGAAATAGTGCACCAGAAAAGTAAAAAAGGGAGTAAAAACTCCTAGAACGATGGCTCTGGTCCCTTTAGGATGAAAATAAAATCTATAGCATCGAAAGATGTTATATGTTGGCAATGTAAATCTCAAGGGCACATTTCATTAGAATGTCCTAAAAAGAAGCCAACGAGCACTAAAGAACTAGTTAGTCCCAATAAGGCTAATGAAAAATCAAAGGAGAAATCCTTGGTTCGCAAGGATGAAGAGGAAAAATCTCTGGTGCAAAAGGCACGTTTCCCTAAAGACTTTTTCGAAAAGGCAGCTAAAAAGCATGGCCTTATACCAGAACAGGTAAAAAGAATCAAGGAAGAATTGGCCATTATGGTAAGGCTGCAATGCCTAACTCCTTCACAAAAGGGTAGTTACGATGGCTCAAACAGGGTTAGTAGAAATTCTTGGGAATCTAAAACACTAGACCAAGAAGATGAAGTGATTGTCGTAAGTCTCGATAGAAAGAAAAAATGTTCATAAGTCATAGCCTCCGATCCATAGGTAATGAACTCAAGGTTCTAAACCAAACGGCCGGTGGATATGCCAAGAATAAAAAGGTTCTAAACCAATAGACTTCTGAATGTGCTAGTGAATCTTCACGGATTCCAAATCAGCAGGCCAGTAAAAGCGCTAGTGAGCTTTTAAAAGTTCCAAATCAGACTCCTTTAGAGGAGGAGACTTATAAAAACTCTAGTAATAAGTTAAATTACAATTCTAATTACTAGTTAAGTCATGGTGATATTTCAAATCACAAAATTAAGGCTAGCAGAAAAGCCAATGAATTTTCACAGATTCCAAACCAAACTCCTTTGGAGGAAAAAGCTGATAAAAGCTTTGAGAATGAAAATCCTTATTATGATGACTTAAATTGGGATCTTGTGTTTGGAACAACTGAATTCAAAAAATAGGAAGTCTAGCAATCCCCTAAAGAAATCACAATGAAAGATTCTGAAAGTGAATATGATGATATTCATGAAGAATTTATGAAAATCATGAGGGTTGATAACCTTGAGGTTTCAAATACCTGTAAGTATACAAATTCATGGTACTTCATAAAAGTACGATTATGGTTTTTCAAAAGATGAATCTATGTTGTGTTCAGGTTTGCAAGGAGGTTTAACTAAAAAAAATTCCAGCAATTAAAACACTTTATAGATGAAGTTGTTTCATACATTGCTCACTTAGAAAGACAACTTGAAATCCGCAAAGGAGATAAAGAAGATTTCCTTCAGTTGATAATCGAGAGGGAAAGACTTCTTGATGAAATGAGTTCATACATTCCTTTAGAAGTGACATATACTAGAAAAATCAAAAGAATGGACTCGATAGATCATTCACTTAAAGAATATTCTATGTTACATCCATACATCCATTGGCAATAATATGGAGGCCTATACTTGAGAATTCCCTTAGATATGGCTCCAGTATACAGATGCGAGATTGAAGAAAATTATCGAAATTAACGGAACTATAATGATCTGTGTAAATCACTTCCAGATATTGTGTAAGAATCAATGGAGTTCTTGAGTTCATATTCATGAAAAATTACAAGTTATATTATTAACACAATTATGGATTGTGGTGAGGATGGAACAATTAAAAGTCCTTATCAAATATGTGATCTTTGTTCTGTTATGACTAAATAATTTGTCGAATCTCAAAAGGTTAATAATCAGAACTTAAATTTTTATTTTAACATGTACAAAAAAAATAATATTATTACTCAAGTTGTGAGGATTAAAAATTTTAAAACTAGCATAGAGAAGGTAGTTTATGCAAATAATTATATCCTTCTCGGAGATGGTAAATTTTTTATTACTATATGGTTCTAGTACACTCCCATTGTAAGAACATTAGCAATGGTAAAGGGAAGACAAGAAGCACATAAGTTGTTTCTAAGACTAGTAGATTTATATCTAAGCCTGAATTTTCAACCTGAAACAATGAAGGTTTGGAATAAGGTTGCTCAGTTTAGAGAGCAACGTGTAGCAAAGAATATGGCTAGGAATTATACAGAATTGAGAGAAAGCATGGGTACTCCAGTTAGCAACTTATAGATGGAATGACAAAATCGTCATCCATGATGTTTGCCTTAACGTGTAAAATGAGGAATTGCTTTTTCTAAAGATAGCTACAGATATTAAAGTAGTGTTGACAAAGGTGCTTTAAAATATATGGTGCTGGAGAAAATAAAGTATTTATAAAAGGACAGCTTATCTGTAAAAAATAAAATTGTCAAACTGTCATTTGTCTTTATTCAATTATTTTGCTTTTACAACTGAAAAATGGTACTAGAGGCACCAACTACCTACTTTGCTTTTACTTTACTTTAATTATTGTCTAATAAAAGATGGAAAAGTCTTACAAGCTGTTGATCTATATTAAGATGAGAAAAAAATCTTAACATATATATAAAATTTCCTATGATTTTTAAAATAAAATCTAATAAAAATTTGTATCTCCAATTTTCAAATGGATCATAACAATAATAAATATTATAATTAGTGTATATATATATATATATATATATATATATATATATATATATAT
>CANXYC011001186.1:0-71806 GCA_948193065.1 Aleurites moluccanus | reverse complement strand
TGAATTGATTAAACAGAAAAAAAAAAATCGATATATATATAAATAATTTGACATAAATTAAATAAATGATGAAAATAAATATAATACAATTATAATTAAATAATAAATTTATATAAGGTCATATTTTTTATAGTATTAATTCAATCACATTAAATAAAAAATTATATATATAGTAAATTATGAACATTCACTTATTCACATATCTATTCATGCAATAGTATAATATGTAATAGGGTCATAATTTTGACGTCGGGTAAAATTGAAATAAAATTACTAAAATTCTCTTAATTTCTTTTAATTCAAAACGATGTCATTTTTTTTTTTTTGACAAAAATTATGTCGTTTTAATAAAAAAATTTAAAAAAAAAAATTAAAAAGATGACATGCTCGAACAAAAAAAACTTAATATGATTCGACTGATTCATCGGTTAATCGACTGGTTCATCAATATTTTATCCGATTTTTTGAAGACGAGTAAAATGGGTTGACTGATCTATTTTTAATTTGATTCTCGATTTTTCGATTCGACCGATCAATTCGATCTAATTTTGATAATGATAATTTATTAAATTGTGAAAATAATAATATTTAAAAAATTTTATATGAAAAATAAAATTAATATGAATCAGCTAAATTTTTTTTTATAAATTAATATTATTTTTTTTAATCACCACATCGCTCCGTCTTAATTTTTAATTTATATTCTAGCTAATTTCAATTCTCTTTTTCTTCTTGTTATTTTTTAATATTTTATCTTATCCATTTTCATTATTGACAACTAAACTATGTACAAATTAATACTAGCTAGCGTCCTATGGGTGAACATGCATCTTGGAATATGTAGTGTTTTAGGTTTGTTAATTAATTATTTTTTTATAATTTTTTAAATTATTAAAAATTTTAATTAATTTAATTGCCATCTACGCACTTTATAATTATATAATATGTTTGAATTATATGTGGCTTATATTTTATTTAAAAATTATATTCATTATATTCTATAAATTATTAAATTTAATTATATAATATTTAAAAATAAAATAAAAATAATATGAATCTTTTAACCATATTTTTTTTATATTTATATTCATCTTAAAATATGACGTGACACTTTTAATTTTAATTAATTATTAACAACAATACAAATTAATCATGAAATTATGCATACAATTCAACTCACATCAATTTTTTCTTATTTATCTACTATGTGAAACATTGAAGCAAGAAAGAGCAAACTAAATTGAAGATGACTAGTAAATTAATAAATTAAATTTAATATAAATTTAACTTGGAAAATAAACAACTAACTTTAAGATTTTCTCATCCTTTTAAAGTGCGACACGTATATATCCCACATCACATTTTTAACTTTAATTATTAACAATAACAACATTAAGCAATCACTAGAATATGCAGACAATTAAACTCACACCACTTTTTCTCTGTCTACTATGTTAAACATTGAAGTAAGTAAGAGCAAACTAAATTGAAGATGACTACTGAATTTATAACTTAAATTTAATATGGTATGAAAAAACAAAAACTTAAATTTAGTATGGTATGAAAAAACTAATATATATATATATTATTATTCCCTCCATACACTTATATAAGTCGTTTTGGAAGAATGTATAAAGATTAATAAATTAATTATTATGTCTTAATTTTAATATAAAATGATTAATATAGTTTTATTTATTTATTTTATCATCATAATTAATATTAAGAGGATTTCTCAAAACTAATTGAAAAAATAAATTTGATTTTTAATTAGGGGTAAAATTAGAATAAAATAATAAATATAACATTAAAATATGAGACTTATATATAAAAAAAAAAATTCTTCCTCTCTAAAACAACATATATAAAACAATTAAGAGAGTGTAAAACTTCAAGTAAATAATACTATTAATAGAATAAATAATTATTATGTTAATTCTTTTTTTGATAAATTATTATTATATTAATCCTAAATTAATCATAAGTGAATTAATTAAAATTAAAACCTTCATATTATTTTAATAGTGGATTGTTTCAATTTTGTTAATATTCAATTAATTAAACAGTATAAGTAATTAACCTAATATATGGTATATTGGCGTCAAAACGTGTCAACTATTAATTAAAAATTTATATAAATAATATGAGTTTTTAATATATAGGTGAATGATATCGTCAATCTTGATTCAATTATCTGATATATAGACTACAGAGAATCGTCAATCAAAGACTCAAATATTTAAATTGCAAGTAGCCGTTAATTATAAGAACAAAGTTGAGACACAAATTTAAAGCAAAATTGGTTGTTTATGAAATGAGTATTAAGAAATGTACCATGAATTTACAAGCTTATTTATTGGAGGATTTATATATAAATATGGTATTTTAATAATTATAATTATAAATTCTAATTAATTATAGACTTTCTAATTAAGTTAGGAATTAAAAGTAAATTGGACTCACTATTAGGGCTGTATAAAAAAATATTTCACACAATCAAACCGATCAATTCATCCAAACCAAACTGATGATTTTCTAAATATATAGAATTGGTCATAGTTTAAAAAAATAAGCACAACGAATTTCAATTTAAGTTATGGTTTAATAAAATTTTAAATCATTATAATCCTAATCAACACGAAGTACTAATATATATAAAAATATGTTATAAATTATTAAATTATAATAATATAAAAATAGATTATTAATTGAATAATCCATCAAAATATTTAATAATATTTTAGAAAATAATTTCATAATAATTTGATTTAATAATATCTTATATTTATTAAAATATTTCATTATTTTTTTGTTTTTACTTTTGTTGTTAAATTTAATTTAAACAGGATTAACGTTAATTTCTTTTAGTTTCTTAATTTATTTTCTTTTGTTTATTTCATATATATATATATACACAAAACGTTTTGTTAAAATATTTATAAATATTTTTTTATTCTTTTATTTTTAGAAGTTAAAATAAGTGTTTAATGGAAATCAATTCAAATTTAAAATTGATATAAAATTTAATTCGGTTTAAAATGAATCCGACATAATTTTTAATAAACCAAATCAATGTGAAATTATTGGTTTTATATTATTTTAGATTGGTTTCAATTTGAAAATTTATTAAACTGAAAATATCGATTTAATCTAACATATTACTCATAAATATTCCAGACAAATCAATATATACCCAACTCACTATGGGAGTGTTTGGTAGCCGGATTGTGAAATGAGAGTTTCACAAATCCAAAACTTTATTATGAATCAAATTTAAAATGAATTGGAAAAATGTCAAGGTGTTTGGATTAATAGGGTGTTTTTAATATTGAGATAAATAATTATAGTTTTTTATAGTTTTTGGATAAAAATAAATGATAAAAATATAAAAAGACTAAAAAGGACATTAAACTAATAAAATAAAAATTATTATCTTCTTCCCTCGAATTGTTACTATTAATCACTTCAATTAAAATCCCTAGACATATAAGAAGAAATTGATTTATATTTGAAGTTTATTTTAATGGTCTAAGGAAATTAAGCCTAACGAAAAATTGGTGAAAAACTAAAGTTTTATTGAACGAATTTAAAAAATGAAAATATACCAAATTTGAATTTGAGAATACATAAAACCATAAAGTCAAAGTTTCAAAAAACAAAAATAAACAAATGCACAGGATGAAGAAAAGAAATATCTAAAAAAGAAAAAAAAAAAAAAGAAATAATCATAAAAGGAAGAAGAAAAGAAATTAGAAAATAAAAAATTTCAAATAATATAACACATTCTAAAGAAATACTAGTGAAAAAATATAATTATGTTTAGAGAATTCAAAAAATAAAAATAAATCAGACTTAAATTTGAAAACCTATAAAACTAGAAGACAAATTTCAGAAAAAAACAAATAAGCAAAAGCGAAGAAAGAAAGAAAAAAGAAAAACCCAAAAAAGAAGAAAAAAGAAATATCCAAAAAAAGAAATAAAAAAGCAAAAATTTTCAAAAAATCTAACGTATCTCTAGGATTTTCAAGAGAAGAAAAACTAAAGGAAGAAAAAAAAATAGTTGGATATTTTCATCTAAAATAACTTCAAATATTACAATTTAAAAAGTGTGATTTCAAAAGTTAAGAAAAAGAGCGATAAAATTTTCACGATTTAACCCTCCAAATCACCAATCTTATTTTTTATGTAAATATCACCATATTTTTCTTTGTTATGATGCTTTTTTTTAATGAAGAAATGCGCAATTGTTATTTTCAATCATGTAAACAAACACCTCCAGTATATTCAAGTCAATTGATATAATTTTGGATTTACTTACATGGATGTGCTCCAAACTTAAACCCAACAAAAAAATTAAACTCAACTATCATTTTTAGGCGGACATTAACACATTAATTTCATTTTAAAAAGTTATAGATTAAATTATACTATATCATATTAATAAAAAAATTAAAATTTTAACAAACTTAAAAGTAAAGGACTAATTTTTCCTTTACACACACATGGTGTGCTAATCTACGGACATGAATTCAATGGCCACACAACGAATTCAATTTCATAAAATATTTTAATTAATTAATTAAAAAAGAGATTAAGCATCACTTTAATTGGAATTAAAATCTATTTAGGAACTTGAGCCACAAGCATGCCTTAATTGTAGGCTGTAGAAATAATTCTCCAAAACACCAAAAAAGATAGTGTTCAATGAATGTAGGTATTGATAATAAGACCAGTCAGAGAAACGTGTTATTTTTGTTATTAAAAAGTCTTATTGAAATTTGATTAAAAAAAAAAAGTCTTATTTAAAGATAAACAACCAAACCTAAACCGAAATCCGGTAATAATTAACTCATTAATCAACATTTTCAACTCCCTTTAATAGTTTTATTATCTTTGAGTCAAAGTCTAATTCTACTTTTAACCTTTTGCCGTTAAGCTATGACTATAATTTAAAAAAAGTTAAAATAATTTAATTTTTTTAATAATTATATATTTTATAATTAAGATTTTATTATGAAACATAGAGAGTAATATAAAAAAAAAAAAATTAAAAAAGGAATCAGTTTATTTAGAATATTTATAAATTCAAAAAATAAATTATATATAGTAATAAATAATAAAATGTTAATTTAGGATATCTATAATTAATCATCAAAAGTCAAGTTGTATAATAATTATTTCTTATACTAATTATATCTTTATTGTTATGAGTTTTTTACATATGTAATTATGTTAATGATCTTAATTAACTATTTATATAATATATTGTGTATATATCAAGTGATAAATTTTTCAATGTTATGATTAGGAATTTATTTATTTGATGACATAAGATTTATATAAAACGTAATCAAATTAATAAACATGTGATAGAAAATTTTATTTCTATTGAAAAGCAATAATTATAGAAAATTTTATTTTAAATGTAATCAATGATTTAAATTGGGTATTTATTGATATTTAAAAAAAAAATTGAGAGAAAAAATTAATTCATTAAAAAGAAGAAAAAGAAAGATCATGAGATAATTATTTTAGAGATGAAAAAGAAAAAAAAAATAAATTATATGTATATTTTTGATTTTTTACCAAATAAAATGGAAAATAATTTGCATCATTGATAAAGGAGAGGAGAGGAGAGATATGACCGTATGAGGTATCCTCTCTTATGATTGACTCCCTTAATAACAATAGGATTGTTTGTTTTAATAATAAGATCTTTCTTTCTTTCTTTTCTCAATTTAGCAATTATTGTATTAAATGTCAATTTTCATGTTCATACTAAATTTATTTTACTATTAAAAAATTTATTCATATTAAAATTAAGATCGAAATTTATTATTATTATTTGTTAAAAATCTTATATTTGATAGTTATTTTGTAATCTGACTAATATAAAATCAAGATAGATAGAACTTACAAGACACGTAAAATTCTTTCAATACTTGAGTGACATTAATTTGATTTGATCAATTTAAATATTATTATCAAATAAAATTAGTTTTTTCGATTTGAAAAATTTTCAAATCAAATTAAATTATCATTATAGTCAAATTGTAAATTTGAATACTTTAAGTTTATCGGTTTCAAACCGAATATATTTTTTCATAAATCGTCATTATTTTATTATAAATTTAGAGAAACATATCAATAAAATATCGGTAATAAAAAAAATATCAAAAATAATTCAATGTTATATAATATAAAATTTGTTTATTTTATTAATTAATACACTCAAAATTTATATTTTTCTAAAGAATTATATTTTTTTTTATTTATCTTTAATTAATTTTTATGGATGATATTTTGTTAAATTTTAAATTAATATTAAGTTAAAAAAAATATGATTGTATATAAAATAAAATCACTAAATCACCAATTATATATATATATTAGTTATCCAAAAAATACTAGTTTTGGTAAATTTTTTCATCTCATCTTGTGCATTGTTTTATCACTCGCATAAATTTATGATTTATCTGCTATAAATTTAAATGAATTTCATATGTATGATACATAATATCTTAATGCACATGTTACATTAAATAATTTTTTCTTAGTTTTCATCTTATTTTATCAAAAATAGGTTATAAATGTTCCATGTTTTATAAGAGATGCCACCGACTCAATTAGAGTCTGCCCTACCAGATCTGAAAACAATAGAACATAATATTCTGTTTCAAAAATCCCTACCAAAATAAGCAAATAAGTTAGGCAGGACACCTTGATGAGCTACATAAATTATTACCTTTAAAATAATCTCCTTCAAATAAAATATTACTCATTATATATTATTATGGGTAATGTGTATTAGTTACAACAATTCAATATTTTACTTTATAATATATATATACATATATACATAATATAAAATGCCAAACAATTAATTTTTCTCATTTTCAATTAGAAAAAAAAAATTAAAAATAATTTCTCAATATGAATTTAGAACTTGTACTTTATTTAGTGTTTGCAGTTAGCATAAGGTGGCTAACTATTAATAGCAACTGATGACCAATTGTTGAAGGATCAAATGTTAAAAGTTAAAAATTTAAATTTTAACGTTTTGGGTTATAATTTTAAATAAATTCATGTGATTATAAAAGAGAATGAATGATTTTTATATACATTAAGTATATCAATTAATTTTTATATACACCTGATTTTACAAAAATGTAATAAAAAAAATTATAAGATATTCTTGTATTATTTAAAATTTTTACTATAATGTTTTTTTTTTATTATATTATCTATTAATTCAGATTCAAATCGTGAATATCATTTTTAAGAATTTTCACTCTCTTAATATTCATTGTTATATTTATAGATATTTTTATCTATAATATAGAACAATCAATATATTGATCTAATTATATTATTTATTTAAAGATAATAGTGATTAGATTATGGTAATTAAATAAAAAATAATATTATTTATAGTTAATTAAAAAAATTTATATTTATAAAATTTATTTATAAGAATAAAATAGTAATAATTTGTTACAAAAATTATAAATTAAACAACTTAGTGGTTGGCAATTGGTAATGGGAACGCCGTCTCAAAGCCGACATCAGAATAGCGGAGGAAGAAAACAGCACACAACTTGTCGGACCATAATGCAATAACGACACAGTACACACACAAGTTTTTTTATAATTAAAAAAATAAAAATAAATAAAGCACGTGCTCTATTACTTTTAGCAGTAACACATGACGTCGACATTTATTGGATTTTTCGGCACGTGTTCTTCATGCCCTTTATTATTATTTTCTCTCTCCTTGTCTCTCAATACCTATCTATAGGCTATACTAAAAATTAAAGTAATTAAAATTATAAAAAACCAATAAAAACAAACCGTTTTATTTATATTTATTTATTTTCAAAGAATTAATTCATTTTTTTTCTCTTATATATATGTCTGCCTCCATTTCTTGATCTCACAGCCACCTTCTCCTTTCTCTTGTTTAATTTCTCTCTCTGTTTCTTAATTCTTGATTTTGTTTCAAATCTTTAATTTCTTTCTTCTTCAATGGAGTTAGATTTAGATTCTTGTTTATGGTTGGAATCAATTTCCAATGTTTTTTCTTTGATTTTCTTCGGATTTACCTTATTATTCTCTCTTTTTTCTTTGCTAATCTTTGTTTTAAGATTGAAACCATGGTGTAATTGTGAGGTTTGCAAAAGCTATGTCACTGCTTCTTGGACAAAAGATTTTGCAAATCTTTGTGATTGGTATACTCATCTTCTCAAGAAATCTCCTACTGGTACAATTCATATTCATGTTCTTGGCAATATTATCACTTCAAATGAAGAAAATGTCGAATACATTCTCAAAACCAATTTTGAAAACTACCCGAAAGGCAAACCTTTCTCTGTTTTGTTAGGTGATCTTTTAGGCAGAGGAATTTTCAATGTTGATGGTGATTCATGGAAATTTCAAAGAAAAATGGCAAGTTTAGAACTCGGTAGTGTTTCAATAAGATCATATGCTTTTGAGCTCATTACTAACGAGATTCAAACAAGATTGATTCCTCTTTTATCTTCAATTTCTTCCACGAAACAGAGTTCTTTAGATTTACAAGATGTATTTAGAAGATTTTCCTTCGACCACATTTGTAAATTTTCTTTCGGATTAGACCCTGGTTGTCTAAATCTCTCTTTGCCAATTTCTGAATTTGCTGTTGCCTTTGATACTGCATCAAAGTTATCAGCAGAACGAGCATTAGTAGCATCGCCAATTATTTGGAAAATCAAAAGATTTTTCAATTTTGGCACAGAGAAAAAGCTCAAACAAGCAATAAAATTGATAGACGAGTTAGCAGAACAGATGATATCTCATAGAAGAAAAGAAGGGTTCAAAAATAACAAAGATTTGTTATCAAGATTCATGGGATCAATCAATGACGATAAGTATCTTCGTGATATTGTCATTAGTTTTTTATTAGCTGGTCGTGATACAGTTGCTTCAGGTTTAACAAGTTTCTTTTGGTTAATCTCACAACACCCAGAAGTCGAATCAGCTATTCGGATCGAGTCAGATCGAGTCATCGGAAAAAATGAAGAGTTTGTAAGTTATGAACAATTAAGAAAATTGCATTATTTAAATGCAGCAATTTATGAAGGTTTAAGATTATTTCCACCAGTACAATTTGACTCTAAATTCTCTCAAGAAGATGATATTTTACCTGATGGTACATTTGTTAACAAAGGTTCTAGGGTTACTTATCATCAGTATGCAATGGGTCGGATGGATCGGCTTTGGGGTCCGGATTGTCTTGAATTCAAGCCAGAAAGGTGGTTAAATAATGGTGTTTTTGTACCAGAAAATCCATACAAATACCCAGTTTTTCAAGCTGGGTTTAGGGTTTGTTTGGGTAAAGAAATGGCTTTAGTTGAGATGAAAAGTGTAGCTGTTGCTGTTATTAGAGCTTTTAATGTTCGGGTTGTGGATCCGGTTCAAGCTCCAAGATTCTCTCCGGGTCTTACTGCCACCGTGAGAGGTGGCTTACAGGCTGTGATTCAAGAAAGGGAAGCAGAAATAGTAAACCTCCATTCGTAAATCATGCATGGGTAGATTGATCATCTTGTACATATTATGAGTTGTCAATATATGAATTTGGTGGCTACATAAATATTTGCAAGCTTTTTATGTATATAATTTGAGCATGGTTTTTTTTTTTTGTTTCTTTATTTAATTTCTTCAATTTTTATAGGTTAAATTTTAGTATATGCTTCTAAATTTAATAACGATCTATTCGAATAATTGGTCATTTTAAAAGATAGATCAAATAATTAATATATAATTCTATCTATATTTTATTTTATAATTATATAAAATATTATTACCTATGCTAAATGCATAATAAATAAATTAAAATTCAAATCTAAATTAACCTACATCCAATTGATCAATTCAAATGCTCATTTATATATTCAAATAAATTCTAAAAAATTATTCCCAACGTTTTATTTTAATTGTCCTTTTAATTAATGCATACATATTAAAAACTTCTCAATTATTAGAAAAATTAGTGCATATGACTAAATTACCCTTTTATTGAATTACTAAAAAAACAAAACAATCTATCAATTCCTGTGTCTTAATGTCTTCTTATGTATAGAATATGGGTATTCTCTAAAAATAACAAATAGTATGTAATAAGGGGTAAGATTGGTAAAATATAATTAACATCTCCTCAATTAATCAACAAAATATAAATAATTTAAAAAAAATTTCTAAAAAGGACAATTATAATAAAACGGAGAGAGTATTAATTAACAGTTGAATTAATAGTATTAATTAAATTCATTTTTAAACTGAGAATTAAAATTTTAAATTTGATTAAATTTGTATTTATATTTTTTATTAGACATTACTATTTTTATAATTTATATTATTATTATTATAATTTAATAATTATATTTTTTTTATTAATTAATTTTAACAATAACAATATCATCTATGAAAATAACAATCTTTTTTACTATAAAGGTGCAAGTGAAATTAATTTGAGTGAAGCCAAAAGGAAAAAAATATAAATTATGGTGCAGGTATAAATTCACGTGATCTCTTGAATAAGTTACAGAGCACTTTTTGTCTGCGCCAATGTATATATAGAGATGTGTTTCTCAGGCAAATTTATGAAGGCTCTTATCCATATCTCATTCTTCCGTGAGGGCAGTTGAGATTTTGGTTGAAACTAAGATCGATCAGTATAACAGGTGATGATGATGAATGATATAATGGGGTTGATCGACCGATCGGTTCAGTTGTCAAGAGGTTGGTGAGAAGTAAATGCTATAAAGAGTTGTAATTAAACTTTCTATCACCTATAAAATCCATGTTTATTAGGTTGGTAGAATTAATTTTTTTTTCTTTGTACTATTTGAAAAAAAATTATTATTTCTTTTTTTTTTTTTTTAATATCACATTGCACTGAGATTATTAATAATTAATATTAAAAATAAATATGAAAATAAGAATTTTTTTTTAAATCATATTTAATTTTTATGATTCGTTTATATAGTGTATAAAAATATTCAAAGGCGAGATTTTCTCGAAGGAGCAAAACTCCTCCTTACTAAACTAAACTCTTTATAATATTAGAGAGAAAAAATTTAATATTAAGAGAGTGTTTGGATAGAAAGTTAAATGTAATAACTTATATTTTAGGAGAAAATTAAGGAATTTTGTAGTTTTTGAAGTGTTTGGATAAAAAAAATGGATAAAAAAAAGAAATTAGATTATTTTTAATATTTAATGCAAATTTTAAAAATTAGGGGAGTAGCTATATGATTAACGCTCGTTTTTAATAAAATTAATTATTTTAATAAAACGCTAATTTTTATCCAAACACCCCCTAATAATATTTAAATCATAGCGTTCAATTTTAAAAAAATATTTTTTTATCATTAGATTAAATAATATATTTTTTTATTACTTATGTTGAATACATGTTAATATTCAGTGCATACATATTCTTAAATATTAATCAATATTTTTTTTATATTATTATTTAAAAATATATATAGGTTTGAATATCACTGATTTTAAATTTTTTCTCTCAATACTATATATATTCACATTTATCAAAATTAAGCTACAATCATATGATGACACTTGTTGAATTGAGTATTGTAGATTGCTCTTCAGGACATATATAAGTCCATGAAGTTTGCTTTGAAATGAGATAAGCTCTAGCAAATCTCTATATTTTAGTTTTCACACTTCTACATTTTGAGGCAGATTGAAATAAAGGCAACAGAGTACGTCTCCTTTAAATTTTAAATTTTTTTAAGATATAGTTTTTGAAATTTGATAAAATTAATAAAATAATTTTTTTATTTTAAAAAATTAATTTTTTAATCTTTAATAAAATATTATTTTATTTTATTTTTCTTCATTTTATTTCTTTTTTTTAATTTTCTTTTTTAATAATATTATAATAATTTTTAATTATTTACAATTGAAATATATGTTTAATATTTTTATATTTTTTAAATAAATTTATTTTATTATTATAATATCACTTCCTAAACTTTTTATATCTGTGGCTAAATGTAAAAAATATATATATTATTTTTAAAATTTTTTATCGGCCTGTATCTTAATTAAAAAAAAAGAAGATACATCGATAAATACTTCTAAGGAATAATTAATAATTTATGATTATTGTTATTATTAGTAATTATGGCTATAGTTGACAATTATAAAACTTAATTAATCATACAATTAAACATTAATTATTAAAAATTAGAGATAATAATAATGATTTGAGTCTATGGCCACATGATTCTAGAAAAACTGACCAACATCACATGCTTCCCATCATATCACTATGAGAGGCTTGTTCTTTTAACTTTCAAGTATACAACTTCCAAATATATATATATATATAAAAGGTAGGAAACCGCCCATGATTTACGTATTTTAATAATAAAAATTATTGACCTTCTTCATTATATATATATTACCTATCATATTCTATTTATAATATTCATATAACGTGCACATTATTTTTTTATTCTTTAATAATTAAATGAATAATAATAAAATCTAATTAGTTCAGTCCAAATCATTTATAGCTTGTTAGAAGACTATTCTTTATTTAATTATAATTAGCCATCCTATGTGGGGGCATCCATCACTAGATGAATCATAGCTTTTCTATTTTTTAAGGTATAATTTATTATTTTATTTTATTTTGTGTCATTTTATAATTATATTTTTAAATAATTCGATCTTAATTAATTTAAAAATATAATTACAATTATATCTTAAAAGTTAAATTAGAAAAATTTATATGCTTATTTATTCGAATTAATATTTTTATACAATTAAATTAAAAATTATATAATTTCAATAATATTTTTATATGTTACTCTTTTAATAATTTTTTTAAATAAAGAAAATAAGCAATAAAACAATTTTATCCTTTTTATGAGTCTAATTTATTTGAATTTAAATTTATTTAAAGTCTAATACAATCACCGGAAATTAAATAATTTAAAAAAATAAAAAAGAAAGAAGAAGTCAGAGGGCACTACTGTATTGTTTTGTCTACGTATACATCTTACATATACACTGAATATTGATGACTTTATTATTTGTAAAAATACACTCCAAGAATATTTAATTAACTGTGCAATTCCTTTAATTAAATTACATAAATGTCAGAATTAATTAATTAGGTACTGTCTAGAAATTATTCTCTCTTAATTTCATATATTATAATATTCTTGATGGATACCATTTTTTTTTTCTTTTATAGAACTTGATGGATACAATCTTAATTAAACTATAATAGCCATAATTAACCCCATAATTGAAACTGCTAGTCTTTCTAATGTTAAAGAATTTGTAATTATTCAGAATAAAAAAAATATATTAATTAAGAATATCAAGCATGTGGACCAAGTCTTAAGATGAATTTTCAAAAAATATAAATATGAATTTAAAAGAATAAATGAAATAAACTTATAGTAGGTAATTATTTATCTAAATTATAATAATTTTATATTGTTAAACATTAATCATTTATATATATATTCATATTAATTATTTTTCAATATGATTTGATACATTCTTAAAACATAATTTATTATATTAAAAATATGTAATTTTTTAAGAATAATTATGATAAGCAATAAATCATTAAATATTTAAAATAAAGGCATACTATTCCTATATTTCAGATTTATAATTTGAAATAAAAAAAGATGAATTATAGATTTATCAAAATTGTCTCGACGATAATATTTTGATACTTAAATTAATAAACTTATAAGAGAAAAAAAATGAGAGAATAGAGAAAAAAAAAAGTTAAAATTTTTTATTTTACCTTTCATTTATTTATTTAAAAAGAAATTAAAATTCTTATATAATCGTGTGTTCTGATTATTTTTATTTCTCATTAAATTAAATTATATGTGCATTATTTTCCATTACCTACAGTCTTATATATAGAATATTTATGTTTTGCCCACTGATTTTGCATCAACCATTTTAAGTCTTTTTGACCAGTCATCTACTTGTCTCCACGTTTTAAACAAGGAAGAAAAAGCAGTAAATAGTTGTGTAATTGAACTAAAAACACTTACTTAGACTAAAAAGTCCACATGGACCCCAATACTAATATGATTTGTTCACATAACAACCATAGATAGTGGTCCATTTCTTAAGTTTAGGTCAGAATTTATTAATTCAGAAGTCCAATTAAAACATGGATATGACATATAAGGTGACCTATGTGTATAACTTGTATGATCATTCCCCACTACGAGTTCTTGACTTGTTCCAAAGACTCCTTTCATCTACTTCACTAACAACTGCACATCTACATCCCATGAATCTTGACATTAGATATAAATATATTTGATTTCGATAATAAATTCAAATTTGATTTTTCTTCTTTTTATATATATAATTTTATTATCCAAAATGAGTAATCAAAACTTTTGGGAGATATTAATGAGAATTATTAATATTGTTATTGATATTTAAAAATTTAATCAATCACTTTTAAATAATTTTATTTTAATAAATTATAAATTATCAATGAAATTTTGCTCTAACGATAATGTCAAACACTATAAAAAAAATGGGTCTATGCCCACGTTAAAATTAAAGTTGAGATATAGAAATGTTACAATTTACACTTATAATATTTTTTAATATATATATATATATATAAAGTTTAATAACAAATTTTATTTATATGAAATATATATATTTTGCATTAATCATATTTTAAAATTTTATATATACAGAAAAAATTTGAATTTTACTGTATTTTAATTATTGTTTCACATAATTTCCATGTTTTAAACAAGGAAACATCAATTCTTTTAAGGCTAATAGAAACAAATTGAACTCTTTTGGTAGAAAGGAAAAGAGGATGTTGATTGACAAGTTTCCATATATATCCATCTAATGGGTTTTGATTAATCATAAATTTTTCTTTGATGAAATTACATCAATAATTTATTCATATACATCAAACCACTAATTGCTAAACACCAAATAATGTTGAAGGAGATTGTTAACAATTGGCTAATACAAAGTTAAAAAAAGTACTCCAACTTGCGTTTGAGAAAAAGAATTGAAAACAATTATTATCAAGTTGTCGCATTCATCTAATTGGTGAGAAAGCTATAAAATAATATTACAGATTAATTTTTCATCATCGTAAAAAATTTAATTAATTTTATATTATTTATTTAATTATTGAATATTAATTTTTATGTATTATATTAAATTTAATTATATATTATTTATTTTTACTTCAAATAATTTTGTATGATATTTTATTATAATTATAAGAAATTTAAAGATTATTTTTTAAATAATAATATAATATTTAAAGTTAAAAAGATTGGAAAAAAAGTCTTGCAAGACTACTAAACAGTCAAATATTATTAAAAAACCCTCAATATTTTATATTTATTAAAATTATTATTATCACTATTATTTTTCGAATAGTTGAATGGAAAAGTGACAGCTCAAAGTCCCAAAAATAGGATTAATATATAAGAAAAGTCTTATCTAGGCCATGGAACATAGAAAAAGAAAAAATAAATTAGTTGGAGAGTCTTTGTCATCAAATTAACTAATCAAGAATTAGACGTGTTAACTAAATAGCCATAAGCTCATGAGAATGTCTCCACCGCAAGAAACACTATATTTAGCAAAATAAATAAATAAAAAGAATTTCTCATATTTTATTATTTTATAAAAAATAAAAAAAAGTTATTTTCTTCTAATAAATAAATAAATAAAAAACCAAAATTGCATAGGATATAGAAATTGAAATTGAGAGTAACCCCAGCTCAGTTGGTTCTAAATCTTAAAGAGTTCAACTCCATATTAGTCTAAAAAACTACACCAATGCCCAACCCATAAAACTCTGAAAAAACCCAATGGACCTTTAAACTTTCTTTAGCCCCAACAACTTCTACTGGTTGGCTAATCACTAATTAGGGTTTCCCAATTTCCACCTCTCTTTTTCATTTTTAATACAGAAGATTTATAGATTCGCAGAAATTTAGGGTTATTGTCCTAATATTGTACAGTGAAAAATCTATAATAGGGAAATATTTTTTTTTTTAATTTTAAAAAGAAGAGAATCGAATACAGATTTATGGACCAGAAAAATATATATTTTACGAGTGGATTATATTTTTATGTATTGTAATACATTCATATCATTAATTATTTATGCTAAATAATCTAATTTGAATTATCCTCTCAATTCATGCATGTTTTATTTGTGCTAATTTGATTTTGATTAAGCGATCATGTCATTTAATTTCAAAAATAAAATAGAAAGGCAAGTACAATGAAAAAAAGAAAGATAACTCAATGGATATTAAAATACGAATTCAATTCTTGGAATTTAAAATGATTTTTTTTTTTTACTAACAACAAAGTTGAGATTACAAATAAAGATTAAAGCCAATGAGATTTTAGTTTAGCAATAAGATCGAAATTGAGATTTTGACTAATTATTTATCTTATAATATTTTTTCTAGAACATAGAAAATTCTTAAATAAGAATAGTAATTAATATATATCTCCCTTCAACAACTTCAATGGCTATTTATGATCATTTCATTTTATATTTAAGAAAACCAGGAAAATGGACATTCATTATGTAATCTTCCCAGTCAATTTTTGTTGGATCAAAATTAAATCCATCTGCATCATCATCCTCAGGATTTTTCTGATCTCTTCTTGTTATTCTCAAATTTTCCAGGTTCGTGTCATCGATACTATAAAATTAATTATAATAAATTAAGAAAAAATTTATAAATGTCATATAAAATTAATTAATTAAGATTATAAAAACAATAATTATTAGTTTGTAATTACATTCGCTCAAAGAACGCATAGGGTTTGTAATGCTCTACTAATCGCATCACCATTTTTATTTTCCTATCAAGAGTAGCATACATGCTTCGAAATTTTTGGAACACCAGTACTGTATTTGCTAGTTTCAGTGCCTGGAAATGATATAATTTTGAAATTAAGTCAAGTAATGAGGGATAATTAGTTTTAACATACCTTCTATGGAAGTTAATAACGAATGGCCATGTATATATGAAAGCTAGCCATATAACTTAAAATGGTCAATTTCTTAATCTGGACTGGAATTCCATCTTTGTTAATCCATGGATTTGCAGAGAAATAACGAAACATAAAATCAATAATATTTGATACTGTTATAGGGTTTCTTAATGATGATCCAATATAATAAATCATTTCTGAACATTGTTTCCCACGTGCCACCAATGCTACAATAATAGCATTCACCACCATATCACCTGGTATCTGCAGCATTTACAATTATTTTTTTTAAAAATTTCATTTCCATTTTGAGAATTAATTGGAAAATAAATTGAGATAGAGAGATTAATTAATAACTCACCACATCAAGGGTTGATTGCGGATTGCAACTAAAGCATGTCACTTTCCCTTTAGCATACCCCGCAATTACACCATCAATGGTTCTGTTATAGAAACACATGAATTTACTTAATCACTTACATGTTAAAAGAGAATTGAATCATTGCGGATCAATTATATTAATTTATTAACTTTCAACTTAACACTTAAATTTATAAGTTATTGGGTTGGAATTGCCTCCTGTTTGATAAAAATTTACCATATCTAATTAATGAAATAACATTAATTTTACACATATATATAATGTTACATAATACATATACATATACATGTACGCACCTCACACCTTCAATCCAACCAGGAAATGGTTCCTTGTAAGTACTTGTTACAATTGTGGGACGTATAGTAAGTAGAGGAAGATTTTCTTTGAAATAAACTAAAAGCATTTCTCCCATTGCCTTCGTAAATACGTAGGTGTTTGGCCATCCATATTCTCTTGCCCTATTAATGCATAGGTGATTAATAAAACAAAAAACTATATTTGACAAAAATAAACAAATGAATATGACAGATAACTTCTACAAGATTGATAACTTTAACTAGCAGTTATAGTATATCTAAAAGACTTTATCATAATTCTAATCTATAACAACCTTATCATATGCACCTATAAGTTGAACAAGGTTGGAACAAACTATCAACTTGTCTCTTAATTGTAAGAACTTCTGTTTGTGCAATGGTTTTATAAGAATATCACTTAATTGATCATGAGTTTAGATATAAGTCACTTTTAATTCTTTCTTTTCTACTCTATCTCTAACAAAATGAAAACTCACTTTCAAATACTTGGTTCGTGAATAAAAGACCGGATTAGCAGTTAAATATATATATAGTTCCTATGTTAACACACTGTAATATTGGAGTAGAGATTCTATGACCAAATTCTTTTAAAAAAGATTGAAGCCAAACCAATTCAGAAGTGATGGTTATCAATGCACGATATTTAGTCTCTGTAAATGAATGAGAAACTATTTGTTGCTTTTTAGATGCCCAAGATATTATATTATTGCCAAGATAAATGACATACTTGTAAATTTTCGATCATCAAGGCAAAACCAGTAAAGTCAACATCACAGTAATCTGGTAATTGAGTAGATGAATTAGGTGTAAAAATAAGACCATAATGTGAGGAGGACCGAAGATAACGCAATATTCATTTTACTACCATCCAATGCATTACAATTGGACTGTGCATATATTGAGAAACATTATTGACAACAAATGATTTTTTGGTCGTAACCTCTAACAATACTGCAATACAAGGTTGAATTTTTTATTGGATCACCATCACTAAGTGTCAATTTATCACCTGGAACTGCTGGAGTTAAAAGTGGCGTACTCTGATGCATATTTGCCTGATTTTTTTTTCAAGTGTTCTCCATTCCCAAAAAATAATCCATTTTTTCCAAATATTTCAGCTGAAAATTACTCTTCAGAAAATCAATAAATGTAAGAAGTAATGAAAAATTATTTCCAGTGAGTAAGAAATCATCCAAATAAATGAGGCAATATTAAACATCAGTCTCATTGTGATAAATAAATAAGAAAGCATTAGCATTTGATTTCTGAAATCCAAATTTAAATAACACATTAATTAAACAAATATACCCCAGACGAGACGCTTATTTGAGATGATAAAGCGAGCGTTTAAGTCGACACACATGTGTGGGCTTATCAGAATCTATAAATCTAGGAGGTTGAGACATATAGACAGCTTCCTCAAGTCTCCCATGTAATAAAGCATTTGAAATGTTTAGTTGACAAATTTGCCAACCTGATTGCAATAGCAAGTACAAGATGAATTGTTGCCGGTTTGACCACAAATGAAAAAGTCTCTAAAAAAATCAATTCCTGATCGTTGATGATAACCTTTAGCTACCAAGCGTGCCTTGTAGCGATCAATAGAACCATCCTGTTTCTATTTGATTCGGAACACCCATTTACAACCTTATACATTGTAATTGGACTAAAAAAGCACTAATTTCCATGTACCATTTTGATTTAGAGCATTATATTCTTCCATCGTTGCTTGTCACCAATTAGCATCCTTACTGGCTTGGGTAACAGGTAGGAGTTGATAGTGTTGGAGCTACTGCCAAAAGATCAAAGATTTGCTTCGGTTTTAGTGAGTTGTTGTGACCGAGTCATCATCCGATTTTGTTGAGTAGTAGAGGCTGGTCACGGGCTAAATGAGGCAAGGCTTGGTTTGGTGATTTCGGTTGGACAGGTGTTGGATTATAATCATTTTGGAGTGTTTGCACAGTTTGGTTCGGAAGCAAAGGATATTTTGTGAAGTCAACAATCAGCTGTCCATGGTGCTGGGATTTCATGCTGGTATGTGAAGTTGAAATCGGTGAAATTGGGTCAGATACAGTAGCAGATTAGAAACCGTACCTGATATATTTAGGCCAGTAGAATTAGACACGGTAAGGCATTAGGTACTGGTCCTAGAAGACCTTTTTCACTACTATTTAATTTAGTGGATGGTAAAAATAGTGGTATATGGGTATCAAATTGTGGGTTGTAGATTCTGGAGAAATCATCAATGCCAACTTCAAATGGAAAAATCTATTCATCAAAGAAAACATGCTGTGAGATGTATAGTCTATTGGTTGATAAATGAAAACATTTATAATCTTTATAAATTTTACTATAGCCTAAGAAAACAAAAGGTTTAGAACACATTTTAAGTTTATTTTTAGTATATGGTTTAAACCTTGAATAATACAAACAACCAAATATGCGAAGTTCATAATAATTTGGACTAAGACTAAAAAGAATATTATAGTGTGATTTAGTTAATAATTGAGAGATAGTTAATCAATTAATGGTATAAAAGCTACACCAAATGCATAATTCCAATATTGTAAAGAAATCAGAAGTATAACATAATAAAGTATACTGAAACTCTTTAAGTTATGTCATTATCAAAAAAATTTCAATAACATGATGAAATTTAATAAAAATATTTAGCACTTCATACTTTTATTTTAAAAAATAAATCCAACAATATTTACTATAATGATCAAAGAATAATATATAATAATGATAACCATCAACTTAAGTGGTCTAGAAGCTTTAAATTTAGATTCATTAAATGGAAGTTTGTGAGTTTACTCAGGCTTGACATAAAGAATAAATATTATTTTTGGTGAATTTAATAAGTCTATCATTTAAAATAGAACTAACATAATAGAAATTAGCATGACCAAGATGAGCATGCCAAGTAGATAATGATGACAAAAAGGTACGAGCAGAGTCAATGATTGTTGCTTGGAGAGTTACAGTAACACCTATCTCGTGCTGATATCCTTGACAAGAAAATAATTATCTTTAGTAGAAGCACTAACAGACAATAAATTATCAAATGACTTAGCAACATTGAGAATATTATCTAGACGAACCTTATTTGAATTAAGAAAGGCATCGTAAAACCCACTTTGAAAATAGATAGAGACTTACCATCACCAATAGTGACTGAATCCATGCCATGATAGTCATTGCTGAGAGAGAGATTTTCCAAGTTTGCTTTCAAATGATGATTCGTACCAGAGTTCACAATCCAATTTTGAGAATTAACAGGGTAAGTGTAAGGATGTAGGTTTTGAATGGTTTGATTGAGGTGGTTTAGGGCTAGAACAGTTTTTCTCAATATGGCTAAAGCCTTGACAATTATGGCATTAAATAGAAGGATATGATGATCCAGAAACAGTACCTGAATGCAAAAAATTACCATGTACCGACCACCAGTCCCTCGTCCATAATTGGATCGTCCTCCTCGAGATCGTCCCCTTCCTCCACGAGAAAATCCAGAATTCTGTTGATCAGAATTACGTCTATATTGATTTTGTGATCTAGCAACATTGTAATGAGCTGTTGGTGTGAACTGATCAGCAATTGTAGAATCAAATAACAATTACTGTTCCTTACTTAAAAGCAGTCCATATAAATCATCATAGGTAATTGGCTTTAATATAGCCTTTAACGAGCGAACAAATGGATGGAATTTTGGATAAGACCATTGGTGATAGCATTAACCAGATCATCTTCGGTAAAAGGACTTTGTAAAGCAGCCAATTGATCTGCTATTTGCTTAGCACGTTCCATGTATACAGGGATAGAATCATCTCCTCTTTCAAGGCGATGCAAGCGACCTTTGAGATGGCGAACCTGTGTTCTGGAACTGGAGGCATAAATTGTAGCCAATTTTATCCAAGCTTCCCTAGCAGTAGCAAGACCTACTATTTGTTGCGGTAACGACTCTGATAAGGAAACAATCCAACTAAGCACCACCTGATCCTCGCGAAACCAAGAAACATAATTAGGATTTGGAGCACCATTTTCTCACACTTTAGAAGGAGGCGGCTGAGAATCATCAATATGTTGAACAAGGTTATATCCAGTCAATAATGGAAGCATTTGTTTCTTCCATAGTAGGTAATTAGAAGCATTTAATTTGATGGGAATTTGATGTGCCAAATTCAGTGACGGCAATGAAGAAGAACCAGTTGCAGGTACTATGGACATCGTGAAATAGATACAGAAGATGAAAGCACAGACCAAGAACGAGTTACTGAGGCAGAGACTAATAACGAAGATTACTGGAAAATGAAAAATTACTGGACAGCAACAGTAACAAGATACAGAAGCAACACACCAAATTCCTAGATACAGTAATGAGATACACTGAACAGAAGCAATAAAAGACAAAGATAACAGCCTATTTTAAGGAACAAGATCAGTCCAGAGAATTACTGGATAGCAGATAGAAGAATGATGGAAAAAATAGAAATAGAACGAGAAGCAGAAACAAGAGACGGAATTTTCAGCACTGATGCCATGAAAGAGCAAACTGTATTTTCTGTATTGATTTACGTTTTGAATATACAGATATAAATACTAGATAAGTAACGCTTAGGATACAAGATAACTTAGATTGATAACTTTAACTAGTAGTTCTAAAAGACTTTATCGTAATCCTAATCTATAACAACCTTATCAGAATAAACAAAATTGTGTGCTCCAAAATCACAATTGGAATATTTCAAATTAGCTAATGGAAAATTCATTTGACTATTTAATAAAGTCATTAAGTGCAAAGCTCACCCTGTAATACAACCTCTAATACAAAGTAATTAAGTGTTATTAATTTATGATTAATACCGTTCAATGCCAAAATCTTTCATGACTGTTTTAATCGCCTTCTCTGAAGCATTTTCTAATAAAAGCTCATTTAATTTCTGTTGCACAAGTTTCTTTTCTGCTTCAATATCTATTTTGGCTTTACCCATTGAAAATGGCTCTTCTAGTATACGTACTGTATCTTCCCCGCTTACATAAGCTGAAATGAAACACCATTCATTTTGATAAAAGTTACTTATATATAACATTCAAGAATAATTAAATTGTCATTGGATAAAGAATTCAGCAGTGGAGTGTTTGTCTCGTAATAAAATAGATCATGTGTTCAAATTTCAATAAAGTGACAATCCCTTTTAATTTCTTTAAAATATTTCCCATCAATTTTTAATGAACTAGAATTAATGGAAAAGATAAAGATTTGTAAAGATTCGTATACTCACCAGTAGAGACATGGACAAGCATTTTAATTTTGAGGCATTTCTTTGCAAAGTTCAAGACATTCAAAGCTCCAAATGTATTTATGCCTAGTGCAATATCATATCTTCATATAATACCCAACAAAGAGAAATAGGAGAAAAAAAAAGTTAGAACTTTTAATTAGTTAATTTATATTCAAAATTTATTTATAAAATGAAAAGGGGAAAGAAATTATTAATTGCTTAATTTAATTACCTTTCATCAAAGTTGGTTGTGGCAGCAAAGTTAAGTACCAGATCAATTTCTCTCCACATCTCTTCCTTCAAATAGGAGAGACTCCTATTTGAAGGAAGAGATGTGGAGAGAAATTGATCTGGTACCTAAATCTTCAAAAGAAATGTCTCCAGGGATAGGAGTTACCTTCTTTGCTACAAAAGAATGTAGGCTTGCACCATATTTCTCCCTTAGAACTTTGAACAAATCCTTCCCTATAACCTGTTCATCAATAAAATTATTTTGAAGATCATATATAGCTCTATATAGCATTAAAAAACCTTTTCCATGGTAATTTAATTTTGAGACATCCATTATGATTTGATTATCCAATTTATATATTAATTCTTACTGGATTTTATAAGAATTGGAGAGCTAATTAACATATATATATATATATATATACCTCCTTATCGAAGCGTTTCAAAGCAGAATTAGAATCATCAGCTCTTAAAAGCAGATAAAACTTCTTAACATTTGGTTGAACTCTCAATATCTTTTCCATAAAAACTGCATATACATCAAAGAAAATTGTCATAGCAGGCGTGCACTTATTAAAATATATGAGATGAAAATTTATAATCGAGCTTTTGATTCAGTTACAAGTTTGAACATTAATCTTTTACACAGAGATGCATGGAGAGATGAGCACATACTCTTCTCTAGATAGCCGGTTGAGCCAGTGACCAAAATGGTCTTGTTGTCAAGAAATTCAAGGATACTTGCCAACTCCATTCGGTGGAGATAACAAGATAATTTTCTAATATTACTTCTTTGTATTTATTAAAATGTGAAATGAAGCTATCTTTTGATATGGTGTATATATAAACAAAACTTACAAAAAAAAAAAATTATATAAAGTATGTGGATCCCATACATTTATAAGTCCATCCAGTCAGTAGCGTTGGGAAAATTTTAGATGAGGGGTCAATTTTTTTTTATCAGATTATATATAAATATAAAAATTTAATGTTAGAAAGTAAAAAATAAAAATTTAGGGGAAATATGAAAAAAAATCTAAGAGAAAAGTGAAGATTTTCTTTTGTAAACTGTAAATTTTTATATAAGAATAAGTGATATTTGATATTAAGTTTCAACTCTTAAAATTAAAATTTATTTAAAATAATAAGACAAAAGTTATATTATTTATTATAATAAACATTTGGTGTTTTGATAAAAGCATATAGTATTCAACTATTATGAAGCTATGGCTAATAGTTGAAAGCCAAAATTTTTAGCTTCTGAATATAAAATGTCTTTTATATAAATAAAGTGTTGCAGTAAGTTAATTACTAAATGAAGATTTTCTTGCACTAAACAACTAAGTTTATTTATTTATTTATTAAAAGAAGTTTATTTATTAAGTTAGTTGGATTACTGTAATAGATAAAATAAGCAACTGATAGAGTCCAAAACTAAGAGGACTACCTCAATCAATAATAGTCAAAAAAGAAGTCCAAAACCACTTAAAAATCACAATGATAACAAGCAATAAGGTCACTATAGCTCAGCAATAAAGTCCTCAGACCCGTCCTCAGATCTGCTCGCTATCAATAATGGATTGCCAAATATCCAATTAACAATAATGGCATTGTCTGCATTTTTCTCAAACTTACCTACTATTCGCCATTACTTTCCAAAACCAAATAAAAATCAAACCAACATATACCCTTGCTATTTAGGAATAGAAAAACTGAATCCACCAGAAATTATATATGGTTTATAGGGGTGGAGCTACAAGCAATGTTTGAGGGGCCATGACCCTTCCAACTCTGAGAAAATTGCCTTTTTGTTCTTATAATCAACATAGGTTCTTTCAAAATTATAGATATGGACCCTCCAAGATTTAGAAATTTTCACATATTTTTATCACCAATTTTATTTTTGGCCTCTATAATTTTGAAGTTATAGTTTCGCCTTATATATGGAACAACCTCTGCAGTCCACATTGTTGTATTTAATGTAAAAACAACTCTCTCAGGCATTTTACCGAACACTTCCTGGACATTCTCCTATGTTATGAATTTTGAGAGAATTACACCCCGAACAACATCTCAAAAATTAGTTCTTCCTATATTGAAATCTCATACTTTTAATATGAGATTCAACAAATCTCATACTTTGATCAATTATAATCATAATATTATCCCGTAGTTGAATAATCGACATCCTCTGTGGCTCTTATTCCTACTAACAACTAACATTGACTCAATTCGAATTATTTTTTTTCGAGACTATCAGTGATTTTAATATGGTCGATGGATACTTTTATTGAGTTTCAAACTATTCACGGACATGAAATTATTTTGATATCAATTATTATGAATCTGGGAAAAATCACACTTCAAAAGTTAGCTCAAGTATTTTTATTGACACTAATTTGAACTCGAATTATTTTTTTTCGAGATTACCAGTAATTTTATTATGACTTGTAGGATATTCCTACCAAGATTCAATTCGAATTATTTTTTTTCGAGACTATCAGTAATTTTAATATGGTCTGTGGATACTCTTATTGAGTTTCAAACTATTCACGGACATGAAATTATTTTGATATCAATTATTATGAATCTGGGAAAAATCACACTTCAAAAGTTAGCTCAAGTATTTTTATTGACACTAATTTGAACTCGAATTATTTTTTTTCAAGACTACCAGTAATTTTATTATGACTTATAGGATATTCCTACCAAGATTTAGATTATTTTCAAATATAAATATGTTTTGATATTAATTATTATAAATCTTAGAAAAATCACATTTTAAAAACTAGCTTAAAATATTAGTGAGCTCAAAATTTATATAATTCCCACCTTAAAATTTTAAACTTTCAATGAAAGATTTATAAGTCTCGTGTGACACCCAAGATAATGAATAGGAATAAAAGACTCCTCTGCATTGATGGTGAAAGCTAGCAGGAAAGTGGGTTTGAGAAGATACAAAGCAAGTGTCCACTCAAATTAAAAAATATGATATATATTAAATATATATTAAAAAACGATAAAAGTGAAATAAAAGAACCGTAAAAATTAAAAAAATATATTTATATAATTTTTTCCAAATAAACACATTGGGCCCAAGTTTGCAGAGTACGGAATTTCATTACAAATAAATATTAAAATTAAATACTTTAATTATCAATCTGATTTGAGTTTATAAAATATTATATTTTTAAAAATTTTGCCTGCTCAACTTACATTTTTCTTTATAAATTAAAATTCGTAACCTGATTCACTAACATATCTATTTATAAGAATTCAAATCCACGTGTTACATATTATCTATTTATGTTTTAAATACAAGATTTTATGAATCAAAAACTTTATAATATTTAATACATTGCAAATTTTTAAATGAAAATGAAAATGTTAAAATTTTTCTATCATTTTTTTATTTAATGAAATTAGAATTGTCTCTAAAATTATAAAGTCTCAAATTAAAAAAGAATTTGTAACTCATTCATTTATATAAAAGCAAAATGATCTAACATGAATCAAATTGATTTAAATTCTTCTCATACAATGGAAGCCATGAGTGAAAAGAAATAATCTTATTTATATTTGAATTAAATTATAGAAATACAGGTTAAGATACAATAATAGAAATGATCATAAAAATCCAATGCTTGATTAATTTTGAGCACAAAAATATGTATGTGTCTTAGCCTTAGCCCATAGAAGAAACAATTTATAATTTAGTAAATTACATATATAAAATTTGCTAAGCTAATTAATAATTAATATCTCCCTTCAACAACTTGGATGGCTATTATGATCATTTCATTACATATTTAACAAGACCAGGAATATGAACATTCATCATATAATTTTCCCAATCAATTGTAGTTGGATCAAAACTAAATCCATCTGCCTCATCAACATTTATCTCATCTCTTGCTGCTATTCTCAATTTTTCCGAGTTAGTGTCATCGAATCTGTAAATTAAGTACAACAAATTAACATAAATTCTATAAATGTAATTTTGAACTGATAATTTAATTAGTGCTTATAATTAATTAATTAGTTAGTTAAGATTATGAAGCAAAAATAATTATAAATATACGTACATGCCCTCAAAAAACACATAGGGTTTATAAAGCTCTACTAATCGCATCACCAGTTTTATTTTCCGATCAAGAGTAGAATACAGGCTTTGATATTTCTGGAACACCACTGTATTTGCCAGTTGCAGTGCCTGGAAATGATATAATTTTGAAAGTAAGTAGAGTAATTAGGGACAATTAATTATTTAATTAAGTTGTGTTAACATACCTTCAATGGCAGTCGAAAACGAATGGCCATGTACATATGGAAGCTAGCCATAGAACTTAAAATGGTGCCTTTCTTAATCTTGACTGGAATTCCGTCTTTGCTAATCCATGGATTTGCAGAGAAATAGCGAAAGCTAAAATCATGAATATTTGATAATTTTGTAGGGTTTCTGAATGATGATCCAATATGATAAATTATTTCTGAACATTGTTTTCCACGCGCCGCCATAGCTACAATAATAGCATTCACCACCATATCACCTGGTATCTGCATTATTTACAATTTATTTAATTATTAAATGTCATTTCCTTTGGCAAAATCAATTTTGAGAATTAATTGGAAAATGAATTAAGATAGTGAGATTAATTAATAACACTCACCACATCAAGGGTTGATTGTGGATTAGAAATAAAGCATGTCACTTTTCCTTTAGCATACCCCACAATTACACTATCAACGGTTCTGTTATAGAAAACAAACAAAATTAATTAATTACAAGGTTTGAGTAAGTACTTATCAAATTAAGGTATAAGTTAGAAAGAATTTCTAGGTAAAGTTCAAGTTAATTATGAGTTTTGAATGGTAGTCTCTAATAACATTGAGTTATATGTAAATGGATCATATCTAAATTAGATCAATAATATCAACTGATTGATTTTTCAACTTATTCATTAAATATATAACTTATTAGAATTTGAATTATCACTGATTAATTAGATCAAAATATATTATCCCTAATTTATGAAATTAATATTAAGTTTGTACACAAGGACAGCGGAGTTAGGAAGTTATATTAGGAGATGTGAAAATAAAATTAATAGAAAATTTTAATATTATAAATTACATATAATTTTTTTGAGGGATCAATTAAAAATTTAAATGTAATTTTAGTGATATTAAATAGGGTCAAAGTTAAACTAGTAGAAAATTTTATTATTATAAATTATATATATTTTTTTTAGGGCTAATTAAAAAATTTATATGTATATATGCATATATTTAAAAAATTTGAGGGACTAATTAATATATATATAAATATTTAAAAATTATTTTGAAGGAGGCCAAGGCTCCCCTAACTCCTAATTTTCAATACAGATCATCTGTCCCATTTAATATTATATTTTCTGTCTTATATATCTTTTTGTGCACTACATAATTAATGAAAAAACATTAACTATTAAAATATTATAAAAAAGAGGTGACGTGACATATAAAAAGGTACATGAGAAAAAAAATGAGACACCAAATAGGACAAAAAATCCGAATTACCTTTTGTTTATACTTGATATACGTAGGTATATAAACAAACATTGGTGTACATATATATATAATATATATATGTAATACATGTACATACCTCACGCCTTCAATCCAACCAGGAAATGGCTCCTTGCAAGTACTTGTTATCATGGTGGGACGTATAATAATTAGAGGAATATTGTCTTTGAAATGCACTAAAAGCATTTCTCCCATTGCCTTTGTAAATACATAGGTATTTGGCCATCCATACTCCCTTGCTCTATTATTAATACATAAGTAAGGAAACAAAAAACTATATTAGACGAAAATAAATAAATGAATAAATAAAATGTCTGCACCAAATCTAAATTCATAATTGGCAATATTTCAAATTAACTTATGGAAAATTTAATTTACGACTCATCAAAAGTAATTAAATATAAAAATTGTCCTGTAATATTATCTTAGTGCTAAAAAAACATAATTAAGTGTTATTATTTTGTGATTAACGTTGAACGATTAATTCCTTAATACCGCTCAATGCCGAAATCCTTCATGAATGCTGTAATCTCCTTTTCTGAAGCATTTTCCAATAAGAGCTCATTTAATTTCTCTTGCAAAAGTTTCTTTTCTACTTCAATATCTATTTTACTTGTACCCTTCTTGGCTTTACCCATTAAAAATGGCTTCTCTAGTATAAGTCCTGTATCTTCCCCGCATACATAAGCTGAAACAAAAAATCATGCATTCTTGATAAATAGAAGAACAATTAAAATGCGTCGTTGGACTACTAATTCATTAGTAGAGTGTTTGTTTCTGAATATAACAGGTCATGTATTTGAATCTATAAGAGGAGTTAATTTTTATTGACTTACAGTTACTAGAAAATATCAAGGTTGAAGATTTGTACTCACCAGTAGAGACATGGACAAGCATTTTAATTTTGAGACATTTCTTCGCAAAGTTCAAGACGTTCAAAGCTCCCAATGTATTTATGCCTAGTGCAATATCATATCTTAATATAATACCCAACAAAGAGAAAAAGGAGAAAAAAAAAAAAAGAAATTAGAACTTGTAATTAGTTAATTTGCATCCAAAATTTTATTTATAAAATGAAAAGGGGAAAAAAATTATTAATTGCTTAATTTAATTACCTTTCATCAAAGTTGGTTGTGGCAGCAAAATTAAGCACCAAATCAATTTCTCTCCACATCTCTTCCTTCAAATAGGAGTCTTTCACTCCTAAATCTTCAAAAGAAATATCTCCAGGGATAGGAGTTACCTTCTTTGCTACAAAAGAATCTAGGCTTTCTCCATGTTTCTCCCTTAGAACTTTGAACAAATCCTTCCCTATTACCTGTCCATAAAATAGTTATGTATTTGATTACAGAAATTGCAAATCTTAGACAAAATAATAATTTAATTAGTATAATTAACTAATTCGAAGGTCTGATTTAATTACATTACATTCTATTTGATTAAACATATATCCAAGATAGTTATAAAATATACCTCTTCTTGCAGACGTTCCATAGCAGAGTTAGCATCAGTAGCTCTTAAAAGTAAATAAAATTTCTTAACATTTGGTTGAACTCTCAATATCTTTTCCACAAAAACTGCATCCATTAAAAAGAAAAATTAACATATATATATATAATATAAATAATTACTCCTAGGAGTTATAAAAGAGAGAAATGAAAGGAGAGAGAGATACCCTTTGCTAGATAGCCAGTTGCACCAGTAAGAAAAATGGTCTTGTTATCAAGAAAATCATGTATATTTCCCAACTCCATTATAATCTAGAGAAAAATGGTGAACTTTTCAAGCTAACAACAGTTCTTTGTGTATATTAAAATGTGAAATGAAGGTAGCATTTTGATGTGGTATATATAAATATGACAAAGAACTCTGTAGCCATGATAGTTTACCCACCAAATTAAAGAAATAATAATAATAAGAAATAAATTAATAGAAAAAAATATCTTATGGACACATAACGACATTAGGAATTATGGAATAATTATAAAACGTGCAAGTCTTATATTTGATAATCAAATTTATTAAACAAGTTAAGTCAATGATTGTTTATTTCTTTCTTTCACAATCAATGTCTGTGGAAGATAGCATGGTTAAAATTTGGATGATTGGATTAACTTTGTTAAAATAGTTGCCCACTATTTATTGTTTTTTGTCTTTAATTAGAATGAGAATTTAAACTCATAATCTTATTATGCTAAAAACAATTTCAGTTCCCACTATATTTATTATTTTTTTTAAACAAATCAAAATGTGAATTTATGTCCTTCAGTTTAAAATGACAATTAAAGAGCATCTCGTGGTTGTAAATATTTGAATTACTTTTTTTTTTTTTTTTTGTTTAATTAAGGGCATGTTACTAAATTTCCTCTTTAAAAAAATTTAAAAGTGTACTTTTCATATTTGATTTATATATTTATAAATCATTTTCATTATAATTAATCTCCTCTTTAAATGAATTCAAGAGGGCATTTCTCAAATTTAACCTATATGTTTAGCTTATATATTTATAAATTACTTTCTGAATAATTCCCTTAAGTGAATTCAAAGACATACTCCTTACATTCGATCTATGCATTTAGGAATTACTTTCTACATATTAACTTCAAGAATTGAACTCTGATTAATAAAAAAACGAATAAATTTTCTTATCAATCAAGTTAATACTCGAAATTTATTAATTATTATATTTTATTGAAGAATAGCTTATTTTATCTTTATTTACTTTCTATTAAAATAATAATAATAATAATAATAATAATAATAATAATAATAATAATTTTAAAATTAAGTAACTAAATCTTATTTATTAAAATTCTTATAATTTTTCTTAATTAAGAGTGAGATGATTAATTTTTAAATATACAAATTAAGTATGAATGACTAGCATTTTCTAAATTTATACAGACAAAAATGAAACCTAACATAAATAAATATTCAAATTTATTCGAAGAATTTTTGAATGTTAAAAAGAAAATTAAATGTTCAAATCAATAAATGCCCCTTTGACAAGAAAAGAATATCTGTGGTTTGTTCAAAGTTATTGATGATATGTTATTTTCACAGAAATAAATTACTTTATCATGAATTGAAATTTTCAACTTTATCATGTATTGAAATTTTCATCTTGTCAACAAGAAGCATGAATTTGGCATGAAATGAATGTGACTGCTGACCAACATATATATATATAGATCACCTAAAAGAATGGCTAGCTTACACATAATGTATGTAGTTTCTATTCTACCTCATCACCCTTAATTTATTGTTGGTCACCCAACTTGCTATTTATGGTGATCTAACAATAAAATTAATATTCGTCTAGAAAAAAAAAATTAATAAATATATAAACTAAAAAAAATGTAAACATACATGAAAAATTTAAGGCTCCATTTGATTCTTTTTTTTTTCCTTTTCCATTTTTCATTTATAAACTTTCTTTTAAAATTTTTGTTTTCAATAAATAAATAAATATATAATATAATTTAATTAAAAAATAATAATTTGACCTATAATTTTAGATTTATGAATCAATATTCTGATTAATTTGTTAAAAATATTGTACGCAATGAATTCAAAAAATAGTTTTTTTTTTATGTAAAAATATATACATAGAAGTTTTTGACTTTACTTATCTTATTTTAAAAAATTCTACTTTATAAGTCAAACAAGTCATTTAACATTCAAATTGATCAAATTGAATTATATATATATATATATATATATATATATATATGAGAGTTGTAAATTTAATGATTTACCGATTAGAAAAATAGATCATATTAAAATAAATATCAAAAAAAAATGTAAATATAAATATAAATTAACTTGAGGAAAACTGATTAAAAATAATTTAGTTGCTTTAGATCTTTTTGTATATATAGTCTATGAATTTTATGTATTTGGGGATGCATATATCTATATATGATCAATATGATGATGATATAATCTAAATACAAAATAATATTATCATGAGAAAAAAAATCATAACCAACTTTCTTTACATGAAACAAATTTTTAATTGGTTGGATGTGAGATGAAACCATACATTGGTGTTGGTGAAACCAACTTTCCCAAAAGTACAATTTTCTATTTTGAAAATACAATTTCACATATGTCCACTTTATAAAAAAAAATTAATAATTTAAAAAAAATTATTTAACTCATTTAAATTTAATTTTTTTTTTAAATTTAATCAACTTATTTAAAATTAATTTTCTGACATATAACATTTCTAATGCGAGCCTAAATTGGACCAAAAATTTTTGGCCGAAGTCAAGGCATAATTACTTAGTTTTGTGTTTTTAATCAAACATAATCTAATAATAAAATATAAGTTAAATTCTCTTTTAATTTTAAAATTTTCAATTATTTACTCTCTATTATATTGTAACGACCTAATTTACTTTGTATTGAAAAAAAAAAAAAAGATAGAAAGAAAGAAAGAAATCAACTTATTTTTTACTAACTTCAAACTAATCATACAACAATTTTTAAAATTAACCAATAAATCATTTTTTTTTACATTGGATCTTAATGGTAAAAATATCAAATTTGTCATTCATTTTGTTCTTGATTTAATTAGTCTAAACCAATGGATTTTCTTCCATTTTTCAGAACACTAAAACTTCATGGCCAAAGCCCTAATTAACAAAATTTTGAGATTTAAACTCTAACCCCACAATTTAACTAAGTAATCAAGTATGAAATTTAACTCAAATATGAATAAAAAGGATTGTCCTCGTTAAGTAATTAGCCTAATTAAGCTACTAATTTAAAAACTTAAAAGCTAGTAACGTGTAAATTGGAAACTTAGAAGCAGGATCTAATTAACATCCATGCATAACAAAAGTACAAAGGACATGATTTTTTTCTTGTATCGAAAGAAAGGAAAAACAAAAGAGTTAGAAATAATTAATTGAAATAATGTCTCATTTAACCTATTTTAGTCAAATTATTAATTGATTCTTGCAAAAGATTTGATTGAGAAAATGAAGAGTACAAAGCAAAGATAATGCCGGACAACTAAGCGTGTTCCTTTGTCTCAATTATATATTTGAAAATTAATTACCTTTTACTAATTTATTAGTATTGTATTTTGTTGAGTTAGATTGGATTTGGGCAACCATGACTGGTCAACTTATATCCACATCCATTGAATGTATTACATGGCTATTTATGAAGCATGCAATTCTTAGCAATGGCTCTTAATGAAACCATGTAATCTTTTACATACAACTTTTCATTATGTATATATATAAATATTGTTTGCTTGGGCAATAAAAGACTGATGAACAAGAAGATAAAGAAAAAGGCTTCTACTCCCATTTGTAATTAAAACAATAACAATAGTGAATAGAATGGTGAATTTTAGTGTATTTCTATTGTGAGTTATACAATAATTTAGTATAACAAATTCATAAATATTTTAATATGGAATCATCGAAATTGGTATGGATTCTAAACTAATGGATTCTAAACTATTTTTATTCTGTTATGTAATTTAAACATATTTTATTTTGCACTTAAGTGTTTTTTGAGAATTTAAAGAGATAAAAAAAATATCATTTAATTCAAAGAATAGGAAAAAAAAAGTATACACGAAATATGTATATGCACAAAAATATTAATTATATAACATAATAAAATATTTTAAAATAATTTTAATTGTATGTCAAAATATCTTTAAAATACATAAATATAAAAACACAAAATATGATGTAAAATTATATAATATAAATCTTAATATATATATAAATAATATTTAGTAATTTATTTTTTTAATTACATAAAAAATGAAAAATTTTGAATATAATTATTTTAAGCTGAAAATTTATTTAATAAAAATTATTTAAATAAAATATGTTATAACTAATTTAAGGATTATTAGAGTAATAATAATGACTAATAAAATATAATTAAATAAGTTAATTATTAATTTAGACTAGTAGCTATATATATAGAGAGGTAGTTAGTTAACATAGAGAGATGTGGAATGAGCCGTTTTTGCAAGGTGAATATTATTTTTGTGTGGTTAAAAAACGAAGGGGATTTTTTAAAAAATATTCAAAAAAATATTTTATTTTTACTGTCAGAAAAAAAAAATTAAAAATATTACATACTTATAAATATTTTTTAAAAAATACTGCATATCTAAATATATTTTTTTAAAAATACGACATATACCAAACATATATTAAAAATATATTACACATATATCAAACATATACCAAAAAATAATAATAAAAAAAATCAACCATAAAATTAAAAAAAAAAAAAAATCAAAAAGCAGTATATTTTTGTAATATTCCCAAAACGAAAAAGAACATTATATTATTTTGGGTATATACAATAGTCATATTTATATCTTTTCCTTAAATTATAGAACATTTTATATCATCATTATTATTTATATATTATTGTAGTTTCAATAAATCACTCATAATACTAATAAGATGAACTTTAGTAATAGATTTTCAGGATCTAATTGTTACATTTAATTATCATTGATAACATATTTCACGATACCAGGGATATGTGTATTTATAAAGTAATCTTCCCAATCAATAGACTTAGGATCGAAGAAAAAGATGTTTGTCTCTACACCTTTCTCTTTGGCTGCTATTAGTAACTCATTCGTGTTTGAGTCATCAAATCTGCAAAATAATAATAATAATAATTATTAAATCTTTAATTATATAAAATCATATACTGGTAAAATTAATATTTTAATTACTAATTAGGTATTAATTACATACATCGCATTGAAAAATAGGTATGGCCGGTATAATTCAAATAATCGCATTATTAATTTGATTTTTCTGTTGAGATTATTGTATGTGCCCTGAAAATAATGGCAAGATATTGTGTTTGCCAATTTAAATCCCTGCAAATAAAAAATTTTCAGAAAAAAAGAATTAGTAGAATTAAAATAGAAAGACGTTTTCTTTGAAATAAAACTCTAATAAGCTGACTCAGGCCTTTAGTAGTATGGGCTAGGGGGTTGCATCGATTCGGTTTGTAGAGTTGTTATCAAATCAAATTAATATTTTTAATTTAAAAAATTTTATAATCAAACTAAACTATTATTATAATCAAACCGTCAGTTTCAATTTGATTTAAATATTTTCGGTATATTGGTTTCAAATAATTTTTTTTTTACAAATCGTCATTATTATATTATAAATTAAAAAAAAAACACTGATAAAATATAGATAATAAAAAAAATTTCATAAATAATTTAATATTATACAATTTAAAACTTGTCTATTTCATTAATTAGCACATCCAAAACTTATATATTTTTCAAAAATTATGTTTTTTTTATTTATCTTTAACTAATTTTTATGAGTGATATTTTTTTAAATTCTAAATTAATATTAGATCAAAAAATATGTGGTTGTATATAAAATAAAATCAAATATATTTAATTATAATAATGATAAAAAATAATATATATATATATATATGAAACCGGAGAAAAATGATCAAATTGTAAACTAAATCGAATTTTTAATTTATTTTAATTTTTAAATCAAATCAAACTAAATAAATTGTGAAACCATTAATTTCAATTTAATTTAATTAATTTAATTTAATTTAAATAATTTCATCGGTTTGGCTTCCATCCCTATGGGCTCTACTTGTATAGAGATGTAGACAACCCAAGATAATTTAAATGATTTCTGCTTACAACTTCACATGCTAAATTTGAAGCATTAATTTGTACATGGACCACACATATGAATTTATATGTTAAAACCTATTTATACAATATGAGTTTATATGTTAAAACCTATTTATACAATTTTAAATTCATACATGTATTATGCTCTACTAACACATGACTACTAAATTAACGAAAAAGTATAATACAGACTGAGAAAGTGTAGAATTAACTCTATTACTATAATAAAATTCATAGACTCGCATCCATATGAGTTTATAAATGAGCAAATATTATAATATATTTGCACAAAACCAATTGGCTTGTATTAGATCAACCATTCATCCATTTATAAATTTATTATTTATTTTGTTATTATTTAAAGTGAGATTTTTAACTCTAATGGAGCATTAATTAGTTAAAGATCAGGTTTAGAACTTAATTAAAACAAGCAAATTAATAATTAGAAAAGTAATTAATTAAAGGTGTTTCTATGAATGTTATAAAGGCATGGGTTAAAAAATAAACTATTCAGATAACTAACCTTCAACAACGGCAAGTAACGAATTGCTATATATCTGTGGAATTTAGGCATGGTTTCGAATATAATCAGTTTATGAACCTTGGCTGGCTTTCCATCTCTGTTTGTCAATGGTTTCTTTGTGAAATAAAGATATAAATAATCTTTAAAATTAGAGTAATTCATAAGATTTCTTGATGATGATCCCATATGATAGATTTTATGACAATAAGCTTGATTTGCATGAGCCACCATCGCTACAATTACACCATTCACCACCATGTCTGCTGGTATCTGCATGTATATATATATATATTCATTATTTCTTCAATTTAATGCGTAATAAGATTAGAAATTGATGATAGTATAATATTATATCAGCTAATGGTAGGGCTAAAGCTTTAATGTCATTTATCACTATTATTTTAGTTATTAATCTAACAATTTCTATGTATATTTTCATTCTATGTATATACTTAATGTGGGAATATAATTTAAAAAAAAATATTTACAAATATAATATGTTTATTTTATTTGCTGGTAAAAATATATTGATACCCTTTTTTATATTACACATTATTATCATATTAAATGAGTGTTTATATCTAACATAAGTAACGATAATTTACTAAAACTTTTGTATACATATCAAACCAAAATCTTTATCCAATGTTTGGGTTAATTTTCACTTTAATTAAAAGTTCTGCATACAGCAATGAGTTTTATTTTAATGATATCATAAATTCATCTAAGCAAAGTGAGATTGCGAGTTTGAATATTTATCAGAATCAAATTAATAAATTAACTTACCACATCAACAACTGTTGCAAGATCACCTACAAAGAATGTCAATTTTCCTTTACCATAAACAACAGTAAACGCATCAATGGTTCTGCAAACCATGCACAAAAAATATAATCATTACAATGTAATTAATTAATTTCATGAATCTTTTGATTTGTTTCTAAAATTGATGACATTCTAATTAATAATTTGAAGAGTAATTAACATTGTCTACTAATTAAGTTTATTCTTAAAAATTTAATTAGTAACTAGCGAGTCCGATGAACTAATAACATGTTAAAAATTCAAATAAAAAAAAATGAAAGATAATTAGTATACCTTGCACCTTCAATCCAACCTGGGAAGGGTTCTTTGTAGGTAGAAGTAACCATGGAGGGGCGTATGATCACCACAGACAAATTTTCTTTCAAGTGTCCTACAAGCATTTCTCCCATTGCCTTTGTAAATACATATGCGTTTGGCCATCCATAGGTCTTTGCTCTAGTAATAATAAATAAATTCAAATTAAATTATAAAGTTTAAATAATTTTTATATATTAATTTAAATAAAAATTATAATAATAAATTTTGATTCGATAATATTTATATTATTTTCAAAATAATTAATGATATTGAAAGTTTGAAATTATTTTTACTGAGTATGAAATTATAAATTTGAATTCAATTAAAATTAAATTTAATAATAAAAGTTATTTTGAAAGTTGTGGATAAATTTATATGATCCTGAATTTAAATAATAGTTTGATTAATAAAAAAATAATTAAGGATAAATATATGTTGGGAAAAAGTATTTCACATCGAATAATAATAAAATAAATAAAGGACTTATAAGTGAGTAAGGTCTAGTTTGGCACAGTTTATTATTTGTGTTTGGTAAAATACAATATAAAAGCTGCTTATAAATTAATAATAGGTAGATTTGTTATTATTAACAAAAGTGAATGATATTTTTGTCTATTAATTTTTTAAAATCAGCTACGCGTTTAATTTAAAATTCAGCTATCTTGAAAAACTTTAATTTCTAATTTATCCAAAAAGTTGAATTTTAGCTATCCAGATAATTACTTTTATTAATTTTGATATTTATCAAACACTATAAACTGAGCCAAAATCAGTTTTTCACCCAAAAAAACTGTTTTTTCCCTTCTATAAGCTATGCTAAACGGGCACTAAGTGTTGGATTTAGCACAAGTCAATTAGTTTTGTGCAAGTGAATTCTAACACTTGTCTATTTATAAGTCCACTTATGTATGGACCCATGAACTTTAATATGATATCAGAGCTTTATATCCAAACGGATTAAATTCTGGGATTCATGTTCGAGCCCCGTTATTGTTGTTGGACTGATGATGATGTGAGTCCGGATCAAAACTGAAGAAAAGATATCAGCCGGTTCATTTGTGAACAAGTGTCAACCGACTTGTTGATGTTAAACCATGAGCCAAAATCCGGGTGTGTTGGGAAAAAGTATATCACATCGAATAATGAGAAAATAAATAAAAGACTTATAAATGAGTGAGTGTTGGACTTAGAACAAGTCAATTGATTTTATACAAGTGAGTTCCAACACTTACTTATTTATAAGTTCACTTATGTATGGGCCATAAACTTTAATAATATCAACTTAATTAATTACCTTTTGATGCCCATATCTTTCATGGCCTTTATAATTGTCGCTTCTGTAGCTCCCTCAGCTTGGAGCTGATCTAATTTTTTATGAATCAATGGATTCTCTTCATCAATGTTTAATCCTAAGACATCATTAAGTGTCTCACCCAAGATATATGGCTTCTCCATTATCTTTCCTGTGCTTTCTCCACAAACATAAGCTGAACACACACACACAATTCCTCTTAATATTGAATTAATTACCATTAAAAAAAATATTTCAATTAAGAACTTATCAGAGGGTATAAAATTAGTGTGTTAAAAGACTCATCTCCTAAACAATTTTAGAAACTACGTAATATTTAATTAGAAAAAATTGAAGTTCTTATAACTATAATAAAAACTAATGCAAATTTATATACTAACCAGTGGATATATGGATAAGCAACTTTAGTTTTAGACAACTTCTGGCAAAGCACAAAACATTCTTAGCTCCAATTGTATTGGTACCAAATGCAACATCATATCTGCATATAAAAATTTAATTAGAAAAAAAATAAATAAATAAAACAAGTTGATTAATTAATTGATTATTAGTTAATTACCTTTCATCAAAGTTGACAGTGGCTGCAAAATTAAGGACAAAGTCCAATTCATTAATCATTTCTTCTCTCAAGAAAGAGTCTTTCACTCCCAAGTCCTCATAGCAGACATCACCAGGAACAATGGTAATCTTTTTTGTGATAATAGAGTTTATATTTGCACCCCATTTTTCCTTTGCAACTCTAAATAAATCCTTCCCTATCACCTATAATTAAGATAAAATATATCACTTTTTAGGTGAAAAAGTTTTTGGGTAAATTATCTTTTCTTTTTTGAGTTTTGTCTTGCATAAAATTTGATTTTTTTCTCCTGTTTTAAAATTAACTTAAACTACTATCAATAGAATATATAAGATTTTGATGAATTGGAGTGTTTTATAATATAATGATTCAAGAATTTAAATTGCATTTTATAAATTTATATATAAATAATTTTAATGAGAGAAAAATATAGATTCTAACATTTCATGACTTGGAATGCTATGATGATAATAATCAAATATGACCCTTTAAAAATTACATATTATAATTATTAAAATGCAAAATATTGATTAGAAAAATTGAATGAAGTAAGATTAATGTAATTTTTGTACGTGTTGTGTATATATATATTTTGGTAAATTTAATTTTAACTGGAATTTAAATATGAGATCTTTCAATTTTAAAAACAACTTCAATAGAATATAATTTCAGTAGTGGCTCATAAGGAGGGAGCTAGATGGAGTCCTGATTCTCCCAAGATATATATATATATAATTAGCCTCAAAAAAATTATATATAATTAATAGTATTAACATTATATATAAATTTTTAATTAGTTTCAAAAAAATATATATATAATTTATAATATTAAAATTTTCTACTAATTTAACTTTAGTCTCTTCTAATAACACTAAAGTTACATATAAATTTTTAATTGATTTCTCAAAAAAATTATATATGATTTATAACACTAAAATCTTTTTCTAATTTAACTTTAGTCCCAAAAAAATTTTTTTGACTGTCTCTGGTGTTGACAATGATAAAAAGAAAAAGAGAAAGAAGTTTATAAGGCCATCTCCAACGGGAACACCATTTTGCAGTCTATTTTAATCTCCAACTTGTAAAATGCAGTTGATGAACAGTAGAATACCGTTTTGATGTCTATTGTTCATCAACGCCAATTTTTTTTTTTTTTTTTTTTTGTATAAAAAGTTTGTAATTAAAATAAATATTTTACAAGTCCATTATTTTTTTTTTTACTTTTATTCTAAATAATATATAAATAGTAAATGAGTCATTTTATTTAATAAATTATTATAATTTAATTTATTATATTATTACTTTGCTAAATTGATAATTAAATTTTTTTAATAAATATGTAAATTAGATTTATTTATGGGTAATTATTGAAATATTATAAAATAGTGAAGAATTATAATAAATTGTATAAAATAAATAAAAATAAATAAATAAAGAATATTCTTTTTTGGTGTAAAAAATTATATTAAAAATAGAGTTATAGTTGAAGATAAAATTACTGTTTGATGTGATATAAACTGTAAAATAATATAAAGTTGATTTTATTTTAGTGTTGTGGGTTGGAGATACCTAAAAATATAAAAGATTTGACTACCTCATTATGGAATCTTTTGCAGAAGAAGTATCTTCAGCTCTTAAAAGAAGATAAAGCTTCTTTATATTTGGTTGAATCCTTAGTATCTTCTCTATAAAAACTGTATTATTAAAAATAGAAAACAAAATAACAATTAATTAATTAAGCAAACAAGTCTTGTTGAACATTATTAACTATATGGAGAGAGAGAGAGTGTGTACTCTTTGCAAGAAAGCCAGTTCCACCAGTGACAAAAATGGTCTTATTTTCAAGAAACTGAATAATATTTCCCAACTCCATTGCAATACTAAGAAAAAGAAAGAAAGAAAGAGAGTAAGAGAGAGAGAGATATCAAATATGAATGTTAATTAATTAATGATAATGTGCATGAAATGTGTCTACCAATGTCGTTATACTTATATACTCACTTCAATTTCCATAACAGGAATGCCCATAAACTAACAGCGACAAGATCCATACAAGTCAATTTCCAACCACATCAATTTTTTAAGTTCATTTAGATAAATATATAAAAAAAAATGATATATTGATTAAGCAAAACAAATATTATAATAATGATACACTAAATTTTTTTAGTTAGAAGTAGAATTTCATTTTGGATTCTGAATTTAAAGTGAATTTATATCAATATTTTAATTATATATCTAACTAATTTAAAATTGTTTATAAAATATTATCGACTTAATAATATTATAGTAGTTTATGTCCCAACAGTAAACATCTTAATTTTTTTTATTTCCTAATTCAAATTACATTTTATTTTAATATTTCAATAATATTTTTAGAATGTGAAAGAATTAAAAATATAAAAAAAATTAAAGTAATAAATTAATAAAAAATATTAAAATAAAAAAAATTAATAATCATGCATTTTATAACTAAAATATTTATTGCGAAACAAAAACAATATATAAAATCACATCCATCATTTACTTTTTATCTCATAAAAAAATATTTAGTTATATGGATTAATCAAGATGGATATATGTAATTTTCATAACATGTGATAAATATGCCAAATCTCTCTCTCTCTATATATATAAAGAAGAAAAATACCTAACTCATTAAAGAGATTTTTCTTTCCTTCTTTTCTTGCTTCATTTCTTTTTTCTTTTCGAAAGAGAATTTTTCTTTTAATAAATAATATTACAAGTTATAAATAAATTTATACATAAGTGGAAGGCACAACCAAAACCATCAAGATTGAAAATATAATTAAATTCTTTCTCAATATAAACATAACTAAATTTATTGGTATTTTTCTTTTTTTTTTGGATTTTTTCAAAAATATAAAAAAAAAAAATTTCATTTTTATTGTTAGAAATTTTTTTTTTCAATAATACTACATACCTAAAATTATTTTTTCAAAAATATTATATATCTAAAAATATATTTCAAAAATACGACATATACCAGATATATACCAAACATATACTAAAAAATAATAAAAATGAAAAAAAAAAAACAACCATAAAATTGAAAATAAAAATAAAAAACAGTATATTAATGTAATATTTCCTTCTTCTTTTTTTTTTTTAATACAAGAGGAAATCCAACTTAAAATTTATTAAAATTAAAAAAAAAAAATCCTCTAACTAAACCTTTAGGATAAACCTATACTTACAATAGTTGATTATGAAATGAAAAAAAGTGCTTTAAACCTTTAGTCATCCTATAAAAAAACATATACCAAATCTCTATGAAAATTGATCAATATGCAGTAATTTTATTCAAATAAAATCAAAATTGAGTTTTATTTTATTTTATAAAATGAAATTTGGTAATTACATTAAAATTTTATGATAAATTTAGTGAGTGTAAATGAAATTCTCAGAAACAATCGAAATGATATTAAAAGAATCTGACATAAATTATCAGCTATAAAAATTATTTTAAAATAAATATTATTTTTTAAAAAAAATTAATTTTGTAGATTAAAATATTTAATTTTATAATATAATAACTCATTTTTATAACTTTAAAGTTATATTTGTCCTTTTAAAAATTTAAAATGTTGATGTGATAGTTATAACATATTTTAGATTATATATTTGCACCTTATTTCAAAAAAATTCAAGTAATTTTTTTATTTATTTCTTTCTATTACATTACTATAAGAGAAAGATACTCTACTCGGTACCTATATTTCAATAATATTGTTTCTCCAAACACTTCATCATTCAAATGTTTTGCTAATCTCAGAATAAGCTTATAATTATAATCATCATTTAAAATAAATAAATTTTGTGATAATTAAATATTGATAAATCAAAAATTTCTAATTATGGTCCTTATAAAAGATATTAATAATAATGTATATCAAAATACTCCCTCCGTTACTTTTTAAGGTAATTATATGAGAATAGATTAGAATCCTCTAATTTTATGATGAACATGCTAGCATAATCTCCACCATACCAAAGAAAAAATTATAATATTGATATATAAATTTTTAAAATATGGTATATTGGTGTCTATATATTTTTTTTTATTGATAAGTTTTTTAATTTTTAAAAAAATCTCATATAAATATTTTTAACTGTTTTCATGTCACCAAAATGTTGATTTACAATTCTAAAGTAACTAAGATTGGAAACGAATAAGAAAAAAAAAATTATGCCAAAATAATATTTTAAATGGAGTTAGAAAGTTACAAATAAAAAATAATGAAAGCTGCAAATAAGCATTTCGTTGATAAAAAAAAATTAAAAATATTTATCTGAAATTATTTTAAAAATTGATAAACTCATTGGATTAAAAAAATTATTCAAATATCAAAATAGCATATTTTAAAAAATTCAGAAATTGTGGTGTAATTTTTTTAATACAAAAAAAATTGTTAAGATTCATTTTTACACCATAACTACCCATTCCTATAAATTTTAAATTTAATTTTTTTAAAAAATATTAACTTTTATTTTAAATTTAATGATAGAAATTATACTAATATGAACTATCATGTTCTTAATGCACACAAAGCAATTAAAGAAACCACTAAGTAGTCTGAATTATAGAAAAAAAGTTATATATAATTAAATTATTTTTGTTTAATATAAAGAATGTAAAATTATTGAACATTAAATGTAAATAATAAGATATAAAGGGTAAAATTGTTTAGTAAAATTGAAAACAATTTTACCTGCTCATTTTTTAAAGCAACTCATAAATTGAAAAAAAAAAAAAAATCTAAGGTGACAGATAAAAAATAACAGAGAAGTAACTAATTTTCTATTTATTAAATAATAAATTTTAAGCATTTATTGTAATTTTCCTTGAAAATTATTTTTTTTAATTCTCATTCAAAATTTTATATTTAATTTAAATTTTGATACTTAAATATATATAGTGTTGTAGAAACCATTTAACATATAATTTTAAATATGTTATAAAAAAAAAAAGCTCAAGGGAATTTAGATTTTTTTATTATTATTATTTTTATGAGTAATACTTGTCTAAAATGAATTTATTAAATAAAATTTTATTATAAATATAAACCCATCTGTCCCACAAATTCAAATTCTTGTTAGGACTAGAAAATCTAATTATACATATACATCAATTTAAATTTTCTCCCCACTAAATTAATTATTTTGGTCCTAACTCTAAATTTAGATTTAGGTTGGACCTAAATCTAAATTTAGAGTTAGGACCAAAATAATTAATTTAGTGGGGAGAAAATTTAAATTGATGTATATGTACCCCCAACGAGTTAGACCCAAGCTTGAGTACAGGACCAACCTGGCCCCAATATATTTAATTTATATACAACATAAATATGGCACAATAATTTTTTCATGTATTTTTTTATAAAGTTACTTAATAATATTTCTTATTAAAAAATTTACTAAATAATAAACTTTTAGCTAATTTTTGTTATCATTAATAATAAATTTATTAAATAATAAATTTGCTTTCTAATTAATTTGATACCTAAAATATTCTCTATATATAATTGTAACACAATCTTATTTTTTGAGAGATAAATTTAGCTAAGTTTATTTTGGGTTATAGCATTGCCTTAGAAGAGTTATGATTTATGATGTTTTCCTTGTTTAGATAGTTAGATATGACATGATCATTGATCAATGATACGTGAACCATGAGATTTGTGATTATTGATATTCTAGGAATTTTCTGCATAAGTTATCATGTGAGGGAAGTGATTGAGCTTGGAGTAAATCCTAGCATTCTAATCATTCATCTTTGGAGGCTTAATTCTCGGTTTGAAGCTATTAAAATAAGAATTTTGTGACTAATCCCTTAGGATTGGAGTCTTTTGATGGTAATCGATGTGAATTTCGATAAAATTTGTGATTTTTTTTTCTGTTTGAAATTATAAATTTAATATTTTAAATATAATTAATTTATTAATTTTAGAATACCCGTGAATAATAAATAATGAATATTGCCCCGGCATGAAATTAATTTTTATCCAAAATTGTCAAAATAGCTAGATTTGAGTGATTAGCATTACTCACCAAGTAGGGTTGAGGGGGTTGCTGTGTATTTTTACACAACAACTCTTCATGTGTCCCATTTTAGCTACCTAAAAATTTTTATAAAATTTTTAAAAAATTATATTTATATACTGTTTGATGTAATGAATCTATTGATATATTTTTTATACTAAACGAAAATCATTTGGACAACTAAAAATGTATTATAAATGCGTTAAATTTAGACCGTTAAATATAATATATAAAATTTCTAATACATTTCTAACTGTATCAAAATATAATTTTTAAAAAATTTTATAAATTTTTTTAAATAATTAAAATAGAACACATAAGGTACTGCTATACTCACAAAATAATGTCAATTGTCCTAAAGGATCTATAAAAAGCCACCTAATTTATTTTCAGCCATCAATTATTCTTTTCCTCTTTTTTCTCCTAATTTTGAACTCTAAAACTCTAGATTTAGATTGGGCCCAAGCTTGAGTACACAGGCCCAAGCTAGCCCCAATACTACATAAATATGGTACAATAATTTTTTCATATATTTTTACAAAGATACTAAATAATATTTCTTATTAAAAAATTAAAACTTTTAGCCCAATTAATTAATTTGATCAATAAAAAAATAAATTAAAATTTATAATAAACTTTAATTTTTGTTCTCATTAATAAGAAATTTTTTAAATAATCAATTGCCTTACCAATTAACTTGATACTTAAAATTAATCTTAAGTCAACATTTAAAAAATAATAAATTTTTCCGACTATCCTTCACAACCTTAATAAATGAAAAAAATTAAAATTATTAATATATAGATTCAATGTCTTGATATCTTTTATTATTTTTTAATATGAAATTTTTTAATTTTAATTATTTTTTTTAATAAGTGCTAAATTTTTAATTAACACATAACATAATAGATTGAAAGTCGATAATCAAATAAATAACATATGACCAATTAGATAACAAATCACACGTGTCAAATTTTACTGTAAACTGCTATAAAAGAATAACAAATTAAAGTATACGTAAAAAATCTCAAACTCATCTCAAAAATCTATGCTTTTAAATAATGAGACTCAAACATTATATTAAATCTTGACATTATATTTAGGCATTAAATTTATATATTAATATCTAAATTTGTATATTAATAAAAATCATATCATAATAATTAAATTAATCGATTCACTTGTGAAAAAGTTATTAATTAAAAGATTTGACATACATGATTAATTCTGTCAAATGATAAAATAATAATTTATATATATATGTATACGAGTAATTGCCCTAAAGAAACACACATTTTGAAATGTAAATACAATTTTCTTGGAAAACAAACAACCAATAAATAATCTTTTTTCCCCTAAAATATTTATCATCATTTGAACACATATTTTACCACACCAGGAATATGGACATTTGTGAAATAATCTTCCCAATCGATGGATTTTGGATCAAAGAAGAACATATCCACCTCTAAACCGTTCTCTGTTGCTGCAATTCGCAATTTTTCTGTGTTCATATCGTCAAATCTGCAGGTAAAATTTAATTGATTAAACTTAATTATGTGAGAAAATAATCAAAATTTTTATGAAATAATTAATAAATTGTTCTGTACATACACTCCTTGGAAGAACAAGTATGGCCTGTAAAGTTCCACCAATTTCATAACATAATTGACCTTTCTATTGAGATCAAGATACATGCCTTCAAAATAATGGCAAAATGCTGTATTTGCCCATTCTAGTCCCTGCATAGAAAGAGATATTAGGAAAAAAAAATTAATTACAAATTAATCATAGCATGTATTTTTTAAAGAACTCTTTAAAATATATATAATAAAAATTAAAACCAAGTTTATTCGAGTTTTTATTTTAATATTAATAAAAAATAAATTTATTTTTTATTAATACTTTAATTAAACACAAGTATTTCTAAGAATTCTTTTTAATTGAGTTCGGGATCGAAAATAAAAATTCAACCAAACTCAAATTTTATATTAAATCTTGAATTTTTAATTAAACTGAGTTCAAATTTAATATTGTTATGTCAATTTAACTAAAACTATATGAGAAACAACATTAAAGAAATTTAATGAGAAATAGACTAGAAACAATATATATAGTATGTCGATGACTTCAAAGGGAATATTAAATGAACAAAGAAACTTCAAGCTCATATTTGTTAGTTGAGGGCCGTTTGCTCAAATCATAGGATTAGTTTCATATATGCTTTAGATAATTGAGGGCGAGATACTAAGTTATACCCTTAATTCAATTCATTGATTAATTAATTATTTTTTAATTTGCTTGTAAATGAAAGATGTTTCATATTAATCAATTAATTTAAATTGAAATTTGACCTAAAATGTTATGATAATGATTATTTTGAATAAAATTTATTTATTTTATTGGTGATGATATATATATATTATTTTATAGTAAAAAATTTAATTTAAATTTGACAAATATTGAAAAATATTTATTTATTAATACTATTTATATTTTAAAATCATAATATATATAGCTCCCTATATTATTTTAATTTAGTTATGTTAAAATAATAAATATTTCATATGAATTAAATAAAAAAATATTAAATGAACATATATATATAATTAGACTCTCTAACCTCAAAAACTGACTTTTGATATTAGCACTCTCATGAATATATAAGTTCTCAATATTTTTAATATATTTCTAACACTGTATAAACTTTCAATATTTCTAATATGATATCAGAATTTAATTGATTTATAAATATAGAAAAATAATTTATATCCTCGTTCTATCATAATTTGGAATTAAATTTTCAATTTCCCTATCAATTTCACATCACATGAGGCTCATTTTGAGTTTTTAATTTCACCTCATATTAGGTTTAATTCTATCAACTCAATTCTGATAATAAATTTACAAGTATCAACTAAATTTAATAAAAAATAGTATTGGTTCAGTTGTCACTTAAAAAGAATGTTAAGATAATAAATATCTCATATGAATTAAATATAAAATGTTAAATAAACATATATAAATGAATTTTCTAATCTCAATAGATAGCTTTTAAGATTACCACTCCCAAAATTATATAAATTCCAACATTACTAACAAATTCAATTAACTATCAATTTTATAAATTAAAAAAAATATTATTGAATTATTTCCAATCGATTGATTTAATTAATTAAGACTTTTTAAATTCGATTTTTTTCCAAATTTTAGCAATTTTTCAGCTTACTTTGCTTTAAATTTATTAAAAAAAAATTAACTTTCATATTGCATAAAAAAAAATAATCTAGTGCAAAAAATTAGAACTTAGAACAAACCTTTAGCAATAGAAAGTAACGAATTGCCATGTATCTGCGAAAGCTATTCATGCTGTCCAACACTTTAACCTTGCCAACCTTGACTGGTTTTCCATCTTTACCAATCCATGGTTTCTTAGTGAAGTAAGCCAATCCATAATCTTGAAGATTAGTGTATCTTACTGGATGTCTTACTGAAGAACCCACTTGATAAATTGCATTATCAAACGGTTGATTTGCATGAGCCACCATTGCTACAATTATTGCATTCACCACCATATCAGCTGGTATCTGCAAAATGAACAATCCTTAACATTATTTAATTACCATCAAATCAATGCTAGCAAATTAGTTAATACCAGAGTTCGATAGTTGGGACCAGAACATAAATGAAATATCTTTTTCATTTGTGAATATTTTAATTTTACTCACCACATCAACAATTCCATTAATATCACCAAGAAAGCATGTTAATCTTCCTTTCCCATAACCAACTGCCAAACTGTCAATTGTTCTGCAACCTCAAACAAAAACAAACACATTTCTTATTATAGTTTTCCTGCAATTTCTATAGAATCAAATAGAAAAGCTTTTATACAATTATACTCTTGTTGATATACCTGACCCCTTCAACCCAACCAGGGAAAGGTTCTTTGTAAGTACTTGTTACAATGGTAGGTCTTAAGATGACTACAGACAAATTTCCCTTCAAATGTTCTACAAGCATCTCTCCCATTGCCTTTGTAAACACATACGTATTTGGCCATCCATACACCTTTGCCCTAACCAACCATTCATTTATAAATTGGATAAATGTTAGTATAACAATAAATTAATATTCATTTTTTGCCAGAAATATTTTGTGACTTCAATCATGTTTAGATTTTTTGTTTGATCCACATATGACACGTTTGAGTTTGATTAAATTTACATTAAAAAAAAAAAAGAGTACAAAATATAACTTAAAATTAATTTGATATGACAGATTTCAATTGAATTTATATATAATTAAATCTCTTATTTATTACATTTGAAATATAATATAGAAATATAAAAAATTAAAAATTTTATTAATATATATTTTATTAATTTTTAAAAATTTAAAATTTTGATTCAATTAAATTAGAAGATTATAATTGGTATGCAAATTAAATAAAAAATGTTTTATATATCTAATTAACTTTTAAATATAAAATTTAGAATCTGTATAACTATCTAGATTATATATCAAGTTTGAATAAATGGTCAATTTTTTTCTTAGACTTGTGGTTGATATCCAATTAGTTTGAAAATGACTTTTTTGATTAATTTAACTTTGATATTTTATGTAATAATCAATTAATCTCTATTTTAACCATTCTTTAAAACGTGAAACACACGCATTAGTTCAAGAGAGTGTAGTATAATATTTTATTTGAAGAGAGAATTGGGGAAAGAGGAAGATTGTGGAGTTGGCACGGTAATTTTTCATGTGTTTCATTTTAATTATTTAAAAAATTATATTTTGATAGTATTTTATATAATGAATATATTAATATATTTTTTATACTAAATAAAAATTATTTGGACGGTTAAAAATGTATTAAAAATTTTATATATTATATTTAATGGTCTAGATTTAACGCATTTTTAATAATTTTTAGCAATCCAAATGATTTTTGTTTAGAATGAAAAATATATCAATAGATTCATTATATCAAATATTATCAAAATATAATTTTTTAAAAATTTTTAAATAGCTAAAATGGATCACATGAGAAATTGCTGTGTATTCAAACCCAAAGTTGTGATAGTAAAAATAATGTTTTATTTTTTTTATTACCTAGAATTGGTTTTAATTGTTTTATTTTTAAAGTTTCATCTCATTTTGGATCGAATTGACTATTAAATAAAATCTAAAATATTAAAATTGATATAAAAAATTATTTTCAATCCATTTGGTACGAGCGTTTATCCACCAAGTTTTTGGGTTCATTATTAAAGGGGCTATCTTCCTCCCTCCAGCTGTGATCTGTTGGTTAATGTCACTTTCAAAATGCAAAAGCTTTAATCCTGTTGACCTACTCAGTCCTAGTTGCTGCTACCATTAATTAACTTTGTTCTATCAAAAATATCAAAAAAAAAAAAATCAATTTTGTATCGTATAGCAGTTCCTATTTGGTTGGGCTCCATTAAAATACTTGCCTTGTTAAAAATGGGTAAGATTCTTTGTTGTCCCAAAAAATGGGTGTTGGAAAAATATATCAAAATAAATAATAATAAAATATATAAAAAATTTATATTTAATATAAATTAATATATTTTATATAAAAAAAAATTTAATATTTATCAACATATAATGTAAGTTTGTGAATTTTAATAATAAAATGATAAAATCTTTTTTTTTTTGTGAAGTCAAAGAAAAATAAAATTGTAATCTTAGAATATAATCTAATTAAAATCTATATAATTTAATTATTTATAATATCTATTAATTATTTACTAGTGACTAATAATTAATAGTTATTAATTACTTATTAATTGCTGATAGTCAATTGTTGTAAGTGTGTGATACAATTATTATTAATATGTTTAATAATTATTAATGATTAGTATTAATATTTATTTTTTATTTAAATATTATTTTAAAAAATAATTTAATATTTTTATTTAAATAAATAAAATTTTAAAAAAAATTAAAATTAATCTTTTTTTATAAATAATAACTATTTAACTACTTAATAATTATATAAAAACTAATAATAATAACCAAACTAACAAAGTTTTACAAAAACTCACTTTGTAAAAACATTTATTCCTGTTTTGATTTATCCTCACTAGGAGGGAAAAGGAAGGATTTCTGTGTAATAAAAATATATTTGTAAAAAAAAAAAAATGGAGAATTCAAATCTGAAAATAAAGGAATTGAAATTATTATCCCCATATCATTGATTAAAAATAAAGGGTAATTTATATATGAATTGACACTACTACAGGGATAATAATTTTTTATTGTTCCTTGAAGACAAAATAATAAGTACTTTTTTTCCTTTCGGAAAATAATCAAAATTTCTTGTGCTTTGGGGTTGAGAAATACATAATAATTTTTCATGTGTTTAATTTTTGGTATTTAAAAATTTTTATAAAATTTTTTAAAAATTATAATTTGATAGTGTATCATATAATAAATCCAATTATATATTTTTTATGCTAAATAAAAATCAAATGGACAGTTAAAAAAATATTATAAATATATTAAATCTAAACTGTTAAATATAATATACAAAATTTATAATGCCTTTTTAGCTATCCATTTAATTTTTATTTAGCATAAAAAAAATATATTATTTGATTCATTATATGAAATACTATTAAATTATAATTTTTAAAAAATTTTATAAAAATTTTTAGATATCTAAAATTAAATATATAAAAAATTACTGTATATCTATAATATTATTTGTTCATGTATTTTTTTTTATTCAAATGTCAGAAATTTTTTTAGTGCATCATGAAAAATTATTTCTTAATTATTCGTAAAAATTAAATTTTATTTTAATTAATAAAAAATAAATAAATTAAGTTACCGATCAAGCTAATTCTTGAGATTAATATTTATTTATAGAATATTTTGGTGTTTCAAACTGATAAATAATCAATTTTACTGGAATACACATAAAAAATATTTTAATTTAAAGTATTTGGTAATTAATTTTAATAATGAGCAACAAAATCATATTTTGATAAAATTTTAATTTAATAATAAAATCTTAATTTAATAATTAAATTGCAAAATACCCATATATATATATATATATATGGACTATTGAGTAAGACTAATAAACACAACAATATCTCTCTTTTCTCACCTACTTTTACTTCTTTTCTTTCCACAAATTTCACCTACTTTTAATAGTATTTTGGGTATACATGGGTAAAATTAGGTATCTCTATATAAAGTTTTAGAATTTATAGTGTACATAAAAAATAATTTTTCTAAATAATATATAATAAGATGATATCGGTGTGTTATATGTTATTTTTCTTTTAAGAATAATTATATTAATATATTTATTTTTAATTCTTTTTGTACTACTTAGTAAATATTTAATTATTTAACTATATATTTGTATTCAAACAATTCATAACTATTAATTTTGAACTTAATTTATTAGTGAATGATAAATTGGATATTTAGGCCAAACCTTTGGATGCCCATATCTTTCATGGCCTCTTTGATGTCATGAGGAGTGGCCCCTTGAGCTTGGAGCTCATTTAATTTCTCATCAACCAGTTTCTTCTCTTCATCAATATCTAATCCTGAAACTCCATTAAGTGTGTCTCCAATTCCATATGGATTTTCTAGTATCAACCCAGCCTTCTCCCCAGAAACATAAGCTGAAAATGCACACCACCCTCTTTATTATTATTATTATTATTATTTATTAAATTAAGTAATGATAGCTTACATATTCAATAATTATCAAATTAATTAATAATTAAAATAAACAAAAATATTTATTAGGAATATTAAAAAAAAAATACTAATTACCAGTGGATACTTGGATAAGAACTTGGAGTTTAGTGCATTTCTTGGCAAATTGCAAGACATGCCTAACTCCAATTGTATTGACATCAAGTGCCACATCATATCTGAATCAAATTATAATTAAAAGAAATTAATTGAAAACAACTTTAATTTATTTTCTAATAATAAAATTTTGATTCATTTTATTATTATTATTCTATACCTTTCATCAAAATTGGTTGTTGCTGCTAAATTAACAATAACATCCAATTCTTTCCACATCTCCTCTCTCAAATTGGACTCTTTCACTCCCAAGTCCACATCATAAGATATATCTCCAGTCACAACAACAAGCTTTTCATTGATAAAACAATTTAGATTCCCATCCCATTTTTCTTTTAATACTCTAAATAAATCCTTCCCTATTACCTGAAAGAAAACAAATCCATTTACATACATGAAATTAATAACAAATACTCAATAAATAATGGTTTTTTTTTTTTTTTATAAAGAAAACAAAAGGTTTCCCTCTATAAGAGAAGTAATAATGACAAAACTTGCCTTAGAGAGAAGTGTTATATGTTGACATTTTTAGAAGGAAATTAAACAGTTGCTTGAAAGAGAGACAAGTTTCTCTAAAGTTGGTAATTAATTAATTATCTTAATTTTGTTTAGTAATTAAGCTAAGAACTGAATAATAAAGATGGAAACTAATCAAAAACTTTATTTTTCTTGTGTAATATTTTATATATACATATATTAATTAATTAATCAATACCTCATTTTGCAAACGCTGAGAGGCAAACTTAGAATCACTAGCTCTTATAAGAAGATATAATTTCTTCACATTTGGTTGAACTCTCAAAATCTTCTCCACCATAACTGTAGGGAATAATTAAAAATCCATAACTATAAATTCTTTATAAACAAACAAGAAAAAGAAGAAGAAATTAAAAGAAGAAAGATTTGTACTCTTTGCTAAAAACCCAGTTGCCCCAGTGACTAAAATATTCTTATTTTCAAGAAATTGAAGAATATTAGTTCCAAACTCCATTGCCAGAGAAAGAAAGAGAGAGAGACAGATAGACAGAGATGAGTTACTGTGAGTTTAAATGAAAGAAAGAAGGCAATCTAATGTTTAGAAGTAATTGATAATAAAAGCTATAAATAAAGAGAATGCTGAAGTGGAGTACACGCGACATGTGTATCAAATTATCTACTTTCCATGGTTTTTGTTTGTTTAGATCATTTATTGAACCTTATTTACATACATTATCAATTTTGCTATTTTTTTTTTCTATTTTTAATGTTTAAGGAATTTTTTTTTTCATTATTACTTCTTAAATTTTTTACATCATTAATATATAAAATTTATCTTATTCATATTATATATGTTGTATGCCTTGCTCAATTCATTTCTAGCAAATAAATTTATTTTTTAAGTCTTTAATGAATTTACTGTTTATATTAAAAATTATATTTCAAATAGATACTACTATATTTTAACATAGATTTAAATTATTTCAATATAAGTTGGTTGAGTTTTCAGGAAAAAAGATATGCATGTTTTTCCTTCATTACTATATAAATGGAAAAATATGATAGTGTTAGATAGGAGTCTATTTTTTCCCAATAGATTAGGAAAAAAAAGAAGAAAAAAGAGTGTTATTAGCTATGGTCTAATCTAACTTAACCTAACTTCAAATATTTATATACATATAAACTATCAACAGTTATGATTCATTCAAACATAATTAATAATTGAAGATACTATTTATTAAAAAATTTCAAAAATATCAATGAGAGTCTTCTGTTTAGTGAAATTGAAATCCTCCCTAAAATTGAAATATAAGAGTCTGAATTTCAGTTAAAGTTATATATATATCCCAAAAAAATAAAGAATGGTAAAAAGGGTGAAAGTGAAGGAAATCAAAAGGCAGGAAAAAATATTTCAGTTATTGTATTGAAAAGCCAAAGCTAAATAATAATAAAAGAAAGAGAAACAAATGTAATTGTTTAGATTGAATTATTTTAATAAATTAAATATGTATAGTAAAAAAATATGAAAATTGATGGGAGTAAGAGGCTGACCAGTAACTCGTTGTACGTCCTATATATATATAGTAAAAAAATATGAATATTGATGGGAGTAAGAGGCTGACCAGTAACTCGTTGTACATCCTAAAGTCAGGCTGTGATGACTATATATATATATATATATATATATATATATATATATATATATATATCGTGTAATTAAATTATTTTTTTAATATAAAAAAAATTATAAAAAGAAATTTTTTTTATAAAATATTATATTTATTTTTGAGTTAATTACTATTTCTCTTTATAAAATAATTCAATACATTAAATTCTATCGATTTTTTAAAAATATACTAATTCTTTTCTGACGATTGTCACAATATATTTTCAGAGTCTTCTATCTAATTTTGTTGTTTATCAACTGTTAGTCAACCCTACAAAAACAGTAAAAAGATATAAATATCATTTCTTTTTAATTTTAATTAATTATATTTTATTTTTATTTTAAAAAATTTTTTTAGGGATAAAAAATATATTTTCATATTTTGACAGATTTTTATTTTATTTTTTAAAAAATAACAAATAAAAAATAAAAAAAAATTTAAAAAAATATTTTCTACTTTTTATTTTTAAATTTGTCAAAAATATGAAAATGAATTTTTTATTTGTATTAAAAAATTTAAGACTTCTTAAATTATTTTTTAAAATAAAAAATAACAAATAAAAAATATTTTTATTTATTTTTTATTTTAAAATTTGTCAAAAATATGAAAATAAATTTTTTAATCTTAAAATTTTTTTTAAAGTAAAAATAAAGGGTAAGAGTATTTTTATCTTTTTACTACCCTTGTAAAGTTGACTAAGGGTTGACTAATGATAAAATTATACTGAAATGTATAGTAGTATATTATGATATTCGTCAAGAAAAAATTAATATATTTTAAAAGGTTAGAGAAATTTAATATATTTAATGATTATATGGAGAGAAATAATAATTAATTATTTATTTTTAATAAATCATATGTTTAAATGTAAAAGAAAAATTCGAATATAAAATATATTTTAAGGAATATTTCCTCTTACAACTCAATTTAGAGTTTGGGTGGTCTATGATTGACTATTAAAAATTATATTGGAGAACCATCCCAATATTAATGTGTAACTGTTAGGAATTCACTGGTTACCTACCTTCACTATATTGAATTATTGATTGGTGTACTGGGGGTAGGGATCAATTAAAATAATATTTTTTACAAAGTCAAATCCTAAAATTCTTAAAACTTAATTACTTCTTTATAAATTCTGTAACAATTTATAAAATAAGTAATATTTAATTGAAAATGATTAAAATTGGTTCTAAATTATGAAAATTCAAACTTGGAATAAACTAAAATGAAACAATGATAAAAGAAAAATCTCTTGAAAAGAAAAAATAATTCTCATAATTTATCATATCCTAATTTAACATTGACTAATCAGTAAATCCAACTTCAAATTCTTCAATCCTCAATGTTCAAAATAAAAATTATCATAACTAATAAAAAATATTTTGCCTTATTTATTCATTTTAGGTTTCAATAATTTTTTTCTTTTTTATATTATTGTAAAAAGAAGAATCAAATATAAATTTTTTATTTGAGCCAAATATTATTTGGTTTCATTGTTTAAAAAAAAACTTTGATTTATTTGCTATTTATTGTATTTTTTTTAATTAAATAGAATATATATATAATTATAGGAAATTCTTCTGTTGGGAGGGACTAATTTTGATTTTTTATATTATAGGATAATAGGAAATTTTTGTGTTGGAATGAAAAAACCCAGGCCCCTGCTTCTAGCTATAATATCTATAGGACTTTGTAGCTCAATAGTGTAATTTAAAATGTGTAAACACAAGTAATTTTGATAACTCATATCTCACATAAAAATTTAAATTGACTATTGATTTGATATGTGGTTTATTAGTTTTTTTTTTTTACCTTGTTATGTAAATTTGATTTGATTAATTCTAATTTTATTTGGGTTATTAAGATTTGTATTCTTCAATAATCTTTTACAAAAATATTTTAAATAGATATATCAAATTTTAATTGATAATTTAAGTTATGGGATATCAATTAACACTATAAATTAATATATTTTAAAATCTTATTACGAATATATCATTTTTCTGCATAATATAAAAACATCAACACCTATTTTACTTTCACTTTTAATTTTTCAGATTAAATTTGATGTCTGTACTAACTGTAACTAAGTTTTTTTTTTCACAAATGATAAATATATCTTACTCCTTTTTTACATAAATTACAAAAAAATAATTGAAGAAAAGACTAAGGAATATGATGCAACATATAATATAATATATTGCTAATTATGATTTTTCCCCTATGGAATGATCTAATACACTAATTTCCTCATAACTTTTCAAAAATATAATAATTCTATCATTATAAATGTCATAATATGCTACTAAATTTTTCAGTCCAATTTTATATTAGTCAACTCTAAAATGGTCAATAATAGCAATAAAAATATAAAAATGACTTTATTTTTTATTTTTAATTAATTACTCTCTCCATTCTTTTATATAAGTCGCTTTAGAGAATGAATTTTTTTTTTTTATAAGTTGTTTTCAGATTTCAAAATTATATTTATTATTTTCTTTCAATTTTGCTCTAATTAAGAATACTCATTTTTTGAGAAATCTTTTTAATATTAATAATAATGAAAGAAATAAATAGGGTTATATTAGTTATTTTATAATAAATTAAGATATAATAATTAATTTATTAATCTTTGTATCTTCTTCCAAAACGATTTATATAAAAAATTGGATAAAGTACATTTTATTTTTGCTTTAAAAAGTTTTTTTAGGGTTAAAAAATATATTTTTATATTTTTTGATAATTTTAAAATAAAATAAATAAAAATATTTTTTATTTTATTTTTAAAAAATAAAAAATTTGAAAAAAAATATTTAAAAAAATATATTTTGACTTTTTATTTTCAAATTTGTATTAAAAAATTTAAAAAGAAATAATTTAATTTCTTCTTAAATTATTTTTTAAAAATAAAAAATATTTTTTAAAAAATATTTTTATTTTTAAATTTATCAAAAAATATAAAAATAATTTTTTTAACCATAAAAAATATTTTTTAAAGTAAAAATAAAATATAATTAATTAAAAATAAAATATAAAAATATTTTTATTTTTTTTTATAATTTTTATTAATCATTTTATAATTGATTAATGATAAAATTAAACGTAATAATATAATAATATAAAGAAACGTTAGTAAGTGGACGTTAATATATTAAAAAAAAAAAAAAATTAATGTATGAGATCTCATAGAAATAAAGTGTACCTTATCATAATTAAGACATATATCCAACCTATAATTAATAAAAATGAATGAATGAAAGAAGATTTGTCCTTATTTTGCATGCTGTTAATTAATGTCGGTAAGTTTGTCTTCTATGAACTTCTTTTTATGTTCTTCCCTTAAATGTAAAACGGAGATGTGAATTATTATTTACTTCTTAAAAATAAATTTATTGTCCTAGATTTTAATTTTATTAAAAAAAGTATAGATAATAGATATATAATTTAATTTTCAAATAAAAATAAAAAAAATTAATATTTACTTGTCATAAAACATAATTTTTTTCATTATAAAATTTTTAATTATTAAAAGAAATTCTTATGGAAACAAATCGTTTACCGATAAAATTATTAATCTATTTAAGAATTATCAACGGAAACTCAACACTAATTTTACAGCCTAAATCTCATTTCAATTTTTTTATTTTTGTTGAGAATTTACGGAGTTAGAATTTATGTATCTTTAATTTTTTTTTTCTTCACAAAGGGGAAGTTATTTTTTAATTCCAATAACTACTAATAGGCAGTTATTCAATTAATTCTCACGAGTCGAGTTCTTGTTATGGGTGGATCCGACCTAAATATTGAACAATTATCTAATGTTATATTGATTTTTATATTTTTATTCTAAAATACATGTTATTTTGTACAGTATAAAAATAAAAATATATTTTTTATATTCATTTATAATTATCTTATTTGATTATGCGTATTAAATATAATCTACGTTTTTCCTTTATGTTGATATATTATTTTGAGAAATTATAATGTTATAAAATTTTATAAATTAAAGTATAAATTGAAGAAAGTCAAATTTCATAAAAAAAAGAGTTAAAGATAAAAGGCTGTTTCCCATTTAATGAAGAACAAGAATCAATTGTAGTGCACCATATATAGCTGCCATTGGCTAAACTATGCATAGGGTACGTTATGGGTTATATGTTCTTAACACGACAAGTAGTTATGATTATTATTATTATTATAAAGAAGTCTTTTTATTAGAAGCACCTAATGTATTAGTAAAATCCTTTGTTAATTAGTAATACTAATAGCATTAGGTGAACTATCCCTTTTGGTTTTTGGTGGGATGGTCGCCAACTATAGTTAACAATAATTTACAAAGATTCAATATATATATAACAAAATAAATATTATATATTACAAAAAGATCTTAAAAATTTACTAAGAAATTAAGGTAGGTTTACCAGTTAATAATCTTGGGAATTTTTTATACAGAAGTTTCTGCTACTGAAGATGGGTTTGAATACCTGTTTCAAATTCAAATGTTTCTTTAACTGGTTTATCATACTTAATAAAAATAAAATGGAGAAGTTTGACCAAGTAGTCTAACTCTTTTCTTTCATTTTATCTTATTTTATTTAGTAAAATTAAATTATAGTGATGAACTAAATTATATTGTGTACTAGTTACCGGCAAAGTAAAAAAAAAAAAAAAAATCATTAATTTATAAAAAAAATATTTAATTGACTTATCTAAATTTAATTTTTTACATCGTCTTGATTTATCAAAAACTAATTTCCTGAAAATTTTTGTATTTACATGAAAATTTTTAATTTTCAATTCATACAAAATTTATTTTATAACTTCATTCCTGAAATTAGTACTAGTATTATTTATTTATAGAATTGATAAACACCAACTCAAGATTCAAATTTAAAACCTCTAAATGAATAATTAGAAATCCTAAGTTTTTACTGCTAGTACAGGGTATTATGAACTAATACAACAGAATTAGAGATCAAGCTCGACAAGCAATACTCTATTTTCATACTTTAAAAGGGAAAAATAAAAAGTGCAAACTCCATATGAAAGCTCTAAAATCAGACAAAAATATAGTTGGGAATTAAGAGTCAACAAGCAAATTTGATGATTTTGGATATTCCTGAAATTAAGATTTAAATTGACAAAAAGCAAACTTAAAGATGAGTGCTGCTAAAAATAAATTCACTATTATTTGTCAATGTAGTGATCATGTAAAGAAAGAGCAGAAGACCTTCAAGTTCAAAGAAAAAAAGAGTTGAAGTCAGTTATATCAGTTGTCAAGACTGTTAAAATTGTTTGTTAGCTCAAGCATATCAGTTTCATTTATTTTTTTCATGTGTATTTTTCTTTAGTTAAATACAAATCTGTTTGTTGTATTTGATTAGCTAAGACTAGCATGTGTAAATAGTATAAATTAGGTTCATCTATCTCTGATTCAATAAGATAAGAAATTCATTCACTTTCCCTGTTTGTTACATGGTATCAAAGCCTCTTGGCTAGGTTTAACTAAAATTCTCTTTCCTCAAGATTTGTTCACGAAATTTTAGATTCTTTTCCTTTCTGGAGGCTTCATCTTCATCATTCATTTATCCTTTGATTTCAGATTTATTTTTCATCTTTCTGGAAATTTCAATCTTCTTTTGAAGAATTCCTAATTATGATTTCATATTTGTTCAATTTCTCTGGAAATTCACTCTTCTTCAAGGATCCCTAATTTCTAACAATACAACAACCTCAATGGCATCTTCAAGCACTCTTAATCCCTATGACAATCCTTCTTCACCATACTACCTTCATTATTAAGTGAACCATAGTTCAGTAGTTGTAACTCCAGAATTTACTCCTACAAATTTTGCCTCTTGGAAAAGATCATTACTCCTTGCTGTTTCCATCAGAAACAAGCAAGGATTTCTTGACAGTTCTATACCGAAACCTCCATCAGACAGTGATTTGTATCTCCCTTAGAGCAGATGCAACAATCTCATTGTTGCGTGGCTTCTCAAGTCGATTTATCAATGTATAGCCTCAACAATATTCTATATGGAAGATGCAAGTAAAATTTGGGAAAAGCTTAACCAAAGATTCTCACAGTCAGATGATTCTAGGATCTGCAATCTTCAACTTCTTTTGTGTTCTGTGACTCAAGGGACAAAATCAGTGGATGCTTATTTCACGGAGCTTAATGCAATTTGGGAGGAACTAAGAAGCTTCAGGCCTTTCCCATATTGTGCCCGTGGAAAATGTAGTGAGAACTTTTCAGAAATTCATGGAAACAACAAAAAAAAATTACGTATTTAGATTTCTCAATGGGTTGAATAAGACTTATCAAGCGTTAAGGTCTCTAATTATAATCATGAAACCCTTGCCTTCACTGGACCAAGTTTATAATATGGTACTAAGAGAGGAGACACAAAGATCCATGTCATTACAGTCACATAATTTTGTGGATGGATCAGCTATGGCTGTGAGACGGAACCGGTCTAGTATAATCTGTTACCATTGTGGCAAACCTAGCCACATTAAGGAGAAGTGCTTCAGACTTGTTGGTTATCCACCATATTTCAAGTTTACAAGATCCAAGACACAAAATCAGTCTAACAGATCGGCTAATCAAGTTACTACTAATCTTGATGTTTTTTACTGTGGTGATAAATTTGGTATTGTTGTAGGTTCTTTAACTGGACTAAGCCTTTCCAAGGAATAGGTTCAAAAGCTCATGACTATACTCAGTGAACAAAGTAACAATACCACCCTTGTAAGCTAGCCTTTACCTTCTACAACACACCTAACCAACTTCACAGGTAACTCAATTCCTTCCATTTTCTCTACTGTTAATGCTGATAAACTAGGAAAACTCATGCATCATAACTATACTAAAACTCCATGGATAGTTGACACTGGAGCTACAAATCGCATAGCCTATACTCTAGAATATTTTGATTTCTATATCCTAGTTCATAACTTCTTTGTTCAAATGTCAAATGGCATGAAATCTAAGGTCTCACACATAGGAACCATAACCCTAAACTCTAACCTTACTATACAGAATGTTCTTGTAGATCCCTCATTCAATTTCAACTCACTGTCAGTTAGCAAATTGCTTCTTGATCCTCAATTATGTCTCATTTTCTTGTTCAAATATTGTTTCATCCATGCCCTCTCATCATGGATAACGATTGGACTGGCTGAGTTAAAAGGTGGTCTGTACTACTTGAAGCTCAAATTCACTTCTCATAATCCAAATTCTACTATAAAGTCTGTCAGTCTCATTTTGTTTGTACAATTTCTGCAGATGTTTGGCACTATAGACTAAGACATACATCCATCAATAAGATTTCCACTTTCATTTCAAACATAACCAATAAAGATTATACTGTTTGTCATACTTGTCCAAAGGCCAAGCAATAAAGTCTTGTATTTCCCATTCATATAAATAAAGCAAATTCTCCTTTTGAGCTTGTACATATTGATATTTGGGGACCCTACTCCTAACAAGATATATATAGGAATCATTACTTTCTTACTTTAGTTGATGACTATAACAAATTTGCATAGGTATATCCTATAAAATCAAAGTCTGAAGTATCTCATATCCTACCACAGTTTTATCAGTTCATTCTCAATCATTTCCAAATCAATATAAAGACTATAAGGTCAGATTTTCTCTGCCTTCTTTCTATCATTCCAAAGGAATTGTCCATCAAAGTTTCTATCCATATACTTCACAACAGAATGGATTGGTGGAAAGGAAACATCAACACATCTTAAACATTGCAAGAGCTCTTTTGTTTCATTCATCCTTACCTATACATTTTTAGGGTGATGCTATTTTAACAGTAGTATATCTCATCAATAGAATCCCAACTTTAATACTTAATGATAAGACGCCTTTTGAACTCTTGTTTTCTACAAATCCTTCTTATTCTCATCTTAGGTTATTTGGTTGTCTTGCTTTTGCTCTTAATCTTACTCAACACATAAAAAAATTTGATTGTAGGGCAAAAAAGTGTATTTTTCTTGGTTATCCATCCAACACTAAGGGTTACAAGTTATATGACTTGGAATCACACTCTACATTTATCTCAAGAGATGTTAACTTCCATGAAACTATTTTTCCTTTTGTTGTCCAAAACAACTCTTCTTTGTCAAACTCTCTTACAAATTCTAGTTTAGCAGCAGAGAATGAAAACTTTACTTTACCTACACCTTTAGCTCAACTTCATACTCCATCACAACCCACACAAGAAAACTTATGTCAAACACAATCTTACATACCTGAAACTGCAAATGAACCATCATCCTTTACAAACATCACAGAATCTTTTATAACAGAATCACAGCTTCCAACCGACAATCCCATTATAAATGAACCAAATCTCAGAAGAAGTACAAGACCAACAAAAACCCTAACTTATTTGAAAGATTATCACTTACAACTTCATAAAAATACTAATATCATTGAACCATCCACCTCCATTGTGACAACATACCCAATTTAAGACCATTTAGCTTATGACTAACTTTCAGAAACCTATAAGCATTTTATCCTTAATATCTCTTCAGAAACAGAACCTGCAACTTATTTTGAAGCTCAAAAACATGATCACTAGCAAAAGGCCATGAGGGCTAAGCTGGATGCCTTGGAAATTAACCACATATGGTCCATTGTTCTCTTGTTTGTAACTCATAAGACAATAGGTTGTAAATGGGTTTTCAAAACCAAATACAACTATTATGGCACCATAGAAAGGTATAAAGCAATGTTGGTTGCTAAAAGATACAACCAAAGGGAAGGCTTTGACTATCAAGAAACCTTTAGCCCTGTGGTAAAGCATAATATAGTCAGATTATTCCTCTCATTAGTTGCAATTCATGGTTGGCATCTTGCACAATTGGATGTCAATAATGCATTTTTGAATGGGGATTTGCATGAAGATGTATACCTGGAGCTGCCTCCTGGTTACCAAATTCAGGGGGAGATTTTGGGAAAATCCGGTAACTATGATCATTTTGGAGGTAATTCTAATTTTGGACCTTACTGTAACTCTGTTTGCAATTCTGGATATGGATATAGTAATTTTGGTCTTGCTTGTGATGCCAATTCGAATTCTGAAATTAATTGCAGTCTTGCTTGTGCTTCTGTGAACAAATATGTTGCTAATTATAATCTTGTGGTAATTGAATCTAAACACAGTAGTAATTTTCCTAACTCTGGAAGTACCAACAAGAGACTCAATAACAGCAAACAAAATTGGTTTGTAAACTTCATAAATCTTTATATGGTTTGAAGCAGGCTTCTAGACAATGGAATGCCAAGATCACTGAAGCACTTACTCAACTTGGTTTTAAGCAATCGCAATTAGACTACTCTCTCTTTACAAAGTCATCTGGTTCTGATTTTATTGCTCTTTTAGTATATGTAGATGATATCACCATTGCTAGTAATAAGAATGCCTTACTTGAGTAGTTGAAAAAGGACTTGAATTCTTTCTTTAAGTTAAAGGATCTTGGAACATTGAAGTACTTCTAGGGACTTGAAATAGCAAGATCTAAAGAAGGTATCTCGGTTTATCAGAGGAAATATGCACTAGAATTACTACAAGAGTACAGTCAATTAGGTATTAATCCTAGTAATATTCCAGTTGAAGTGAATCACAGACTTGTTCACTCTAAGCAAAACCTGTTGACTGATGCTATATTTTATAGACAGTTGGTTGGCAAATTAATGTATTTGACTCTAACCATACCTGACTTGAGCTATGCAGTGCATGTTTTGACTTAGTTTATGGATAAACCCTCCAAAGAATCTTTACAAGTAATATACAAAGTTTTGAAATATATAAAGAAAGCACCAGGTCAAGGAATCATGTTATCTGCTACATTAGAACTAAAATTGGTTGCCTATTCAGATAGTGATTGGGGGGGGGTGTAGGGAAACAAAGAGGTCTCTGTCAGATTATTGTGTGTTTTTAGGGAAATCTTTGGTAAGTTGGAAGTCAAAGAAGCAAAGTATTGTTGCTAGAAGTTCAACTGAAGCAGAATATAGATCAATGGCATCCACAGTCTGTGAAGTCATTTGGTTTCTCTCTTTAATAAAAGATTTTGGCTTAGAACATAAAGAAGCAGTAATGTTGTACTGTGACAACATTTCTGCCATCCAAACTGCTAAAAATCCCATTTATCATGAGAGAATGAAGCATATTGAACTCGATTGTCATTTCATTAGAGAAAATGTACTATCTAGATTGATAAAGCTGGAATATTTGAAAACTGAAGAACAAACTACAAATTTACTTACCAAAGCATTACAACCTAGTCAAATCTGTCATTTGTTAAATAAGATGAACATGCATGATATATATGTACATCTTGAGGGGGAGTGTAAAGAAAAAGCAGAAGACTTTCAAGTTCAAGTCAAGTTCAAAGAAAAGAAGAGTTGAAGTCAGTTATGCCAGCTGTCAAAACTGTTAAAATTATTTGTTAACTCAACCATATCAGTTTTATTTATTTTTCCCACGTGTATTTTCCTTTACTTAGATACAAGTCTGTTTGTTATATTTAATTAGCTAAGACTAGTCTGTGTAAATAATATAAAGTAGGTTCATCTATCTCAGATTCAATAAGATAAGAAATTCATTCACTTCTTTTGTTTGTTACAGATCAATTGGTGAATAATATATATATATATATTTTTTTTTGGCTACTACAAGCAATACATAAGGGTCCCAAAATGAAAAAATCTCTTAGAATAATCAAATGTTTTTCATTCATAATCATGAAATACATGAGTTAATTGTTTGATTTACAACTTAAAAATCCTTTTCACTTTCCATGCTTAGGATTTTGTAACACAAGCAAAAAATAAAAATAAAAGTAAAAAAAATTAATATAATTTAAAAAAAATTTAATATAATTTATAATTAATCTAATCTGTATATTATTTCATACATTTGAATAGAGAAATTTTGAATGAGAATTTATATAATTCATGAATTTAATTTAATTCTAAGTTCACTTGATAAAAAAGAAATAAAAACTATAAATTTTTTTTAAAAAAATTACTTCAAAATCCCTTTAAAATAGTTGATTTTATGAATGATAAATTATTATTCCCTCATCGTATATTAACCACTTGTATTATTTCATTTCAAATCAATATGAAATTATTGTAAACCATTTTCATAATTAATCTTAAAAAATTTATAATTATGTAAATTTAGATAAATTTCATAAATTTTTTCATATTTTTTTTAGTACATCGAAATTTAAATATGATAAAAATTTCATAAATTTAATATATATATATATTTTACCACACTCAAATTTAAATAAGTTATATGATAAGGATAAATTTTAACTCTTCATTCCTCTCAATTTTTCTTAAATTCCTGCCCCCAACTCATGATTCAAAATCATAACTTTTTGGGAAAAATCTCAAATGTTAACTGTTGAAATGTTTCCTTAAATTTTGGAATACAAATAAATTAATTAAATCATTAATTATTTATAATCTCTTTCTTTTTATTTCAGTTACTCTCTCATAAATAAAATATTTTCAAACTATAAAATAATTTTTAAAATTTAATATTGAAGTTTATAATATTTTAAATTATATTATTATAAACTAATAACATATATAAATTTTAGAAATAATAGAAATTTTACATTTTTTTTCCGTTGCAATGCTTAACCTTCCTCTGTAACGTGCAATATTCTAAGAACTCCCATAGGCTTCGAGGGTATTTGGGTCTATTTAAAATGGATATGAAAGATCATTTTAAAGTTTAAAAATATTAAATTATTTTTTCAGTATTTTCAAAACTCTATTTTCAAAATAGGATTTCTACCCAAACACCCCTTTCAATAAAAAAATTTCATTCATTTTGGGTATGTTTATGTTGGAATTTATTCAGCTTACTGATTAATTTTATATTATTTAAAATTCTAGGTTAATCGATAATTCAATAAATTATATTATATAATTCATTATTAAAAAGTTAACACAAAAAATTAAATAAATTATTTTAGAAGATTGGAGCTTATATATTTTTGAAAGTATCAATCTCAAAAGTTAACTTATTTATATAATTCAGTGAGTGTTAACCTCAAAATTAATTTTGCTTATATAATTTTGAGAATTCTAACCTTAAAAGCTAGCTAGTTATAATTATAGAGTCCATTTATATATATACTCATTCAACATCTTATATTTAGTTTAAGTGAAATTATATATCTTAACACTTATTTTCAAGTGATAATTAAGTCAAAATATTTTTTTATTAAGTTCAATTGACACTTGTAAATTTATAATGAGAACTGAGTTGATATAACTGAAAACCCAATACGAGCAAAAAAATAAATTTAAAAACTCATCACCGGGCAAAAAATAATTGAAAAAACCCTACCACGGAGCGAAATTAAAATTAATCTTATATCAGAATATATCAAAAATTGAAAGAGAAATTGAAATTTTAGTCCAAATTATAATAAAATAGGGGTATAAATTATTTTTTCGCTCGAATACCATTTAATAAATGTTAAACCTTATATAGTTGGAGTTATGAATCATTTTTTCTTTCTGATATTATCTTACAAGTGTTGAAGTTTATATAATTTTGATAGTATTAATATCAAAAATCTGCTATTAAAAATATAGAATCTAATTATATATAAACTCATTCAATATTTTATATTTAATTAATATGATATTTATTCTCACATTCAATTCTTATCTTCATTCTTCATTTTTTTTTATATAGTTTAATACTCATCTCAAGTGACAATTTAGTAAATTTTTTTTTCTTAAGCACAATTATCACTTAACAAGCTGGTAATATTGATTTATTTTTCTGCTATGATAACATAATAAATTCAAGCAAGTTACTAAAAAGAAATTGAAATCCTAATTCAAATTATAATAGACTATGGGTATGGATCATTTTTCTATTTTAATATTATCTTATAAATATTAGAGCTTATTAAGTATTGAGAATAATAATCTCAAAAGTAAACTATTAAGGTTAGAGAATATATATATATATTGAGAATATTAATTTTAAAAGCAAACTATTAAGGTAAGAGAATATATATATATATATATATATATATATATATATATATATATATATATTCATTTAATATTTTATATCTAATTTATATTAGATTTTATATTTTAATAGACTGAGTCTAACTATTATAATATATATCTTTTATTAACTGAATCAAATTCAAGTTAAATTTTGACTATTATTAAAATTATGATAAGAGAATCCTTTAAATTACTATATAAAAATTATATATATCATTTCTCTTTTATTTATATAATACATTATTTTTATTATTAATATATTTTAAAATAAGAAATGATAAATATAGTTATTTTATGGACACGTATAAATTATTGATTATTATTATTCTAGATTAGTTGATTAAATTTGTTTATACCAGAAATATTTAAATTATTGTAAATCTATTTTCTTCCTCCCATATACGTAATTTCAATTTATATGCATCTTGTGTTTGTAACATGACATTTGTTTAATAAACATTAATTAAGGAAAATGAATAGAGAATCCAACTAAAAAGCAAACATCGATCTCGATCAAATTCAAGTGAATGTTTGTTTGGGACTCTATGTATTTATCATGCCCGGTTGGCCACTTCATGTCAAATCCAGACTTCAATCACATTTAATATTATTATTATTATATGTTTAGAAATTTGAAAAGGGAAAACTATTTTTTTAATATTTTTTAATTAAAAAATTATATTGTTAGTGTTTCAACTCTTTAAAATATATTATTTTAATATTTTTTTTTATCCGTTAAATTTTTTAATTTTTAAAAATAATCATATATAAATATTTTTAATTATTTTATAAAATTTAGAGTACTTATTTATTGATTGATTTATAATTCTCTGACTCTATTTAAAATTTTATTTTGATATTTAATGATTTATATTTTTTTAGTCATTTCTCTAATTTTAAAAATTACAGAGTTACAAATTAATATTTAAATGATAAAAAAAAGCTTAAAAATACTTATATTATTCATAATATGACAGATTTTAAAATTTTCAGATATTAATATATATATTTTTTTAATATTAATTTCTTAGAATTCATCTAGCTTAATATCATTGAACCATCCACCTCCATTGCGACAACATACCCAATTTAAGACCATTTAGCTTATGACCAACTTTCAGAAACCTATAAGCATTTTATCCTTAATATCTCTTTAGAAACAGAACCTGTAACTTATTTTGAAGCTCAAAAACATGATCACTGGTAAAAGGCCATGAAGGCTGAACTGAATGCCTTGGAAATTAACCACATATGGTCCATTGTTCTCTTGTTTGTAACTCATAAGACAATAGGTTATAAATGGGTTTTCAAAACCAAATACAACTATTATGGCACCATAAAAAGGTATAAAGCTATGTTGGTTGCTAAAAGATATAACCAAAGGGAAGGCTTTGACTACCAAGAAACCTTTATCCCTGTGGTAAAACATAATATAGTCAGATTATTCCTCTCATTAGCTGCAATTCATGGTTGGCATCTTGCACAATTGGATGTCAACAATGCATTTTTAAATGGGGATTTGCATGAAGATGTATACATGGAGTTGCCTCCTGGTTACCAGATTCAGGGGGAGATTTTGGGAAAATTCGTTAACTATGACCATTTTGGAGGTAATTCTAATTCTAGACCTTACTGTAACTCTGTTTGCAATTCTGAAAATGGATATAGTAATTTTGGTCTTGCTTGTGATGCCAATTCGAATTCTGAAATTAGTTGCAGTCTTGCTTGTGCTTCTGTGAACAAATGTGCTGCTAATTATAATCTTGTGGTAACTGAATCTAAACACAATAGTAATTTTCCTAATTCTGGAAGTACCAACAAGAGACTTAATAACAGCAAACAAAACTGGTTTGTAAACTTCATAAATCTTTATACGGTTTGAAGCAGGCTTCTAGACAATGGAATGCTAAGTTCACTGAAGCACTTACTCAACTTGGTTTTAAGCAATCGAAATTAAACTACTCTCTCTTTACAAAGTCATCTGGTTCTGATTTTATTGCTCTTTTAGTATATGTAGATGATATTACCATTGCTAGTAATAAGAATGCCTTACTTTAGCAGCTGAAAAAAGGACTTGAATTCTTTCTTTAAGTTAAAGGATCTTGGAACATTGAAGTACTTCTAGGGACTTTGTCACACCCCAACTCCAGTGGTGCGACGGTCCTAGGGCAAGGGTAAGCTTAAGGCCACCATACACCCGTAGAACTCGCAGATCACTATACTCATAAATGCCAAGAATATAACATCATAAATTTCCATGTTCATACATATAATCAAGGGAAATCAATTGCATACTTTTATATCATTACATATTTTTCTCTTGTTCCTTAATGATCTAAAGAAGGCATCTCTTATCAAAGAGGAACAAGAGTATCCAAAGGATAACATTCATACATCAACATTCTATCATTTCCAAAAGGCCAACTACGGAGCTCTAGAGTGTACTCCAATACACATGATATCATAATATCATTAATAATTATGCAAAACATCTCAAAAGAATAATTACAATGAAGCTTCTTCGAGGAAATAAATCAAGAAGCTTGATCTTCTCTGCTAGCTCCCTCACGAACTAAACTAT